>JAZHEH010001024.1:0-23913 GCA_036589455.1 Ateles fusciceps
ATGAATGATTTATTTTGTAATCCTATGTATACAATTTTATTTCGTTTAAAAAATGCTGAGAAGGCATCCTTGAACTCCATCAGACTGCAGAGGGGTTCAAGGCACAAGAGGGGTTAAGAGAATATTCTAGGATAATCTTCTCGTTACAGCTATAAGTGGATGAGGAAATGCAAATAATAATCATTAAGCACTATGTGCCAGATTTTAAAATTCACAATTTCTAGGAGGTACATATTATTATTATTTTGTTAGTTTTATTTAGAATTTTGAAATGCTTGTGTTATTTCAATGGGAGATTTGGAGAGAGAAGAGATGAACTGATGTGCTTAATCAGTCCTTTCAACGCCAAGGCCAGCTTTCTTTTGTGAAAATAGTATGCGTACATCGTAAGCGAGTAAGAGAAGTGCAATAAGGACAGCAAAAATCACCATTAACTTCCCTACTGGTTTGGTAAACGTCATTCCAGACAGCAATCTATGCATATAGACATAATATACATATACACACATGTAACTTTATATAAAAATATACATGTACATGGGGATTTCAAAGAGTTTGGGGGAAGTGAAATTAAAGATAAAAATAGAAAACATAAATTTAAAATAACAAAGAAAAAACCACAAAAGATAAAAAATAACAAAAAGAAAAAAATTTAAAAAAAAACTTTATTTCTTAACATAAGCTCTGTCAAGTTCAAAGCACTTTTGCAAGTGATGATACTAGCCATTTAGTCCATCCCTAAAAAACTGAGGCCTGGGGATTTAGCCATGTCAATGCCATCTTTTTTATATTATTAACTAAAGAAACTGAGAGCTCCTTTTAAAGATACTTTGGAGATTAGAAAACAAAAATGCCATCAGAAGAAGCCAAATCAGAATTGTAAGGTGGATGCCTAATGATCTCCTATTGAAACTCTTGCAAAATTGACCTTATTTTGATGAGAGGAATGAACAGGGAACATTGACATGGTGGAGAAGGACTCTGGTGAAGCTTCCTGGGCTTTTTTCTGCTAAAGGTTTGGCTAACTTTCTCAAAACACTCTCACAGTAGGTGGATGTTACTATCCTTTGGCTCTCCAGAAAGTCAGCAAGTAAAATGAGCACCCCCCGCAAAAACTGTTGCCATGATCTTTGCTCTTGACCAGTCTGCTTTTGCTTTCGACTGAACCACTTCCATCTCTTGGTAGCCATTGCTTTGATTGTGCTTTGTCTTCAGGATTCCGGTAAATGTTTCATCCCTGTTACAGTTCTTTTGGAGAAATGCTCAGGATCTTGGTCTTATTCCTTTGCAATTCCCATTGAAAACTATGCTCTTGTCTGTCTGCAGCTGATCTGGGTGCAACACTTCTTGGCACTCTTCAAGTGGAAAGTTAACTTTAATTTTCAGTCAAAAAAGGAGCAAAATAAATGGACAGAAATTGTCCCTGAGGAAATCTAGACATTGGACTTACTATCCAAAGACTTTACATCAGCTGTGTTTGATATGCTCAAAGAACTAAAGGAAATCTTTGACAAAGAACTAAAGGAAATCAGGAAAACAATGTATAGAACTACATAGAGAGTCTGGAGATGAGAAGTATAATAACTAAAATGAAAAATCGATTCCCTGGGCCTCACCCAGTTTAATTACATCAAAATCTTGGAGGTGGTACTCCAACATCAGTATTTTCCAAAGCTCTGTCAAGGTTGAAAACCTCTGTCCCAGGGATTCTGTTTTAGAGGTCCAGGGCTGTGAATATCAACCACAGAGACACATTAGCATCACCTGGAGAGCCTTAAAAATGCTGATGTTCAGACCTCTCTCCAGACCAGTTAAATGAGAATCTTTGAGGGTAGGCACTGGATATTGGTGTTTTAATCAAGTTAGAATTTTTTTTTGGCATGGTCTGGCTCTGTCAACCAGGCTGGGGTGCAGTGGCACGATCTTGGCTTACTGCAGCCTCTGCCTCCTGGGCTCTAGCCATCTTCCCACCTCAGCCTCCTGAGTAGCTGGGACTACGAGTATACACCACCATGCCTGGCTAATTTTTTGTATTTTTTGTAGAGATGGGGTTTCACCATGTTGCTCAGGCTGGTCTTGAACTCCTGAGCTCAAACCATCTGCCTGCCTTGACCTCCCTAAGTGCTGGGATTACAGGCATGAGCCACTGTGCCTGGGGCCTTCCCTTACAATTTTGATGACCAGCCATGGCTGGAAACTTTGGAGAATCTCTTGCTGTCCCTCATATCTCCCAAAAGCCTTTTTCAACTGAAATGCCAAGAGCCCAAATATCTAATGTAGATACATTAGTAACATTTGCTTGTTTTAAAGTCCATTGATGAGACTATTGAGATTGGATTAAGTTATTATTGATTTCAGCCTAAAAAATTATGGAGGGCCTGCTGGGTGCCAGACCCTAGGAATGCAGCAATGTACAAAAAAGACACAGCCCCTGCTCTCATGAAGGATTTGTTCTAGCACAAAAATTTATATAATTATGACAAGCAGTAAGAGAAGAGACAAGAGAATGGGGGTGTTGGGGCATGAGAGCTGCTGTTTTGTATAGGGTGGCCCTGAGTAGCTGACATTTGAGAATAGGTCTGAAGGAAATGAGAGTAATTCAGTACTGTGGGATACCTAGGGGAAGAGCTGTTGATTTTCACAAAAGTATTTGAAATGCTCTTGGTTTAAGGATGACGGTCTCAGCTCTCACAGTAGCCAGTTTCCTTCATTTTGGGTACCTCTTTCTCTTGCTGTTCTTTTTTGAGACAAGATCTTGCTCTTGCCCAGGCTGGAGTGCAGTGGTGTGATTATAGTTCACTCCAGCCTTGACCTCTCAGGCTCAAGTAATCCTCCCCACTCAGCCTCCCGAGTAGCTGGGACTACAAGTGCACACCACCACGCCTGGGTATTTTTTAAATTTTTTGCGGAGACATGGTCTACCTATGTTGCCCAGGCTGGTCTCGAACTCTAGGGTCCAATTGATCCTCCCATCTTTGCCCTCACAGAGCTGGGATTACAGGTGTGAGCCAGTGTGCCCAGCTTTGGGTACATCTCTTATCTGTGTCCAACTAACTTGGTTCCTCTGCTTTCCACTACCTATGTGAACTTTGGGGAAGCCACATCATCTCTAAGAGTCTTAATGTCTTCAACTGTAAACTGCACGTAGCAGTCATAACCACACTTACCTCACAGTAGGGTTGCTGAGAAGGGAAAATGAGCTAGGGAAATGTAGTGCAATGATTAACAACGTGAGTGCTGGAGTCAGCCTGCATTCGAAGTCTGGCTCTACCATTTTCTAGCCGTATAACCTGTGGCAAATTATTTAGCCTCTCTGGGTCTTTGGCTTGTGTGGTAGGCACAATCATGACCTCCCAAAAATGGCCATGTCCTAAAACCAAACCTGTGAATATGTTTGGTTACATGGCAAGAGGGAATTGAGGCTGCAGATGGAATTAAGACTGCTAATCTGCCAGGTGTGGTGGCTCACGCCTATAATCCCAGTACTTTGGGAGATCGAGGCGGGAGAATCGTGTGAGCCCAGAAGTTCAAAACGAGCCTGGGCAACATGACGAAACCCCATTTCTACCAAAAATACAAAAAAAAAGTAGCTAGGTATGGTGGTGCCCACTTGTAGTCCCAGCTACTTGGGAGGCTGAGGTGGGAAGCTCGCTTGAGTCCTACAGGTGGAGGTTGCAGGGAGCCAAGATCACTCCATTGCACTCCAGCCTGGATGACAGAGCCAGACCGTGTCTCAAAAAACAAAAACAAAAAAACCCTCCTAATTGCCTGGCCTTAAGGCAGGGAGAGTATTCTGTGTTACTCTCTGAGTGGACCCAGTGTAATCATGAAGATCTTTAAAAGTGGAAGAGGGGAGGCAGGAGAGGAAATTCACAGAGAAGAAGATGTGATTACAGAAGAAGGGCTGCAGTGATAAGAAAGACTTGATCACTGTTGCTGGGTAGATGAACAAGGTCACTAGCCAAGGAGTAAAGGTGGTCCCAGGAAGGAATGCAGCCCAAGGTGCCAGTATAGACTTATAACCTGCAGAACTGTAAGATGGTACATTTGCATTGTTTAAGCCACAAAGTTTGTGGTGATTTATTATAGCAGCAATAGGAAACTAACATGGCTTGTCAATTGAAAATGGGCAAAATGTGGTATTGGTAATAGCTGTTGTGAAACCTCAGTTCTTATCTTCTTGGTTTAAAATAATTTTAACCAGCCAGGCACAATGGCTTATGCATATAATCCCAGTACTTTGGGAGGCTGAGGCAGGTGGATCACTTGAGGTAAGGAGTTCGAGACCAGCCTGGCCAACATGGTGAAACCCTATCTCTACTAAAATAGAAAAATTAGCCAGGCATGATGGCCTGAAATCCCAGCTACTTGGGAGGCTGAGGCAGGAGAATTGCTTTAACCCAGGAGGCGGACGTTGCAGTGAGCCAAGATCACGCCACTGTACTCCAGCCTGGGTGACAGAGTGAGACTTTGTCTCAAAAAATATTAATAATAAAATAAACTCATTTAACCCATTTCCCATTGGCCCTGAGAATACTCGTGAGGCTGCAGCATTTACTCTGGGAGATAACTCTCGGGTAGACATAATTCTACAGCATTCTCTTTTTAGTAGTGGTATTTCCATTTACAAAATATAGTGATTCTCAATCGCTGAAAATGTCAAATCCTAGAAAACATAGCATTCCTATGTGTGATGTTAATTCTGTGGTGAATTTATGGCACCAAAATGGTATGACAAAGAGGTGACAATGTTTTCAGCCTTCCACAATGATACTGTGATTGAAGTAGACCACAGAAATGGAAATAAAACAAAGAGGCCGTGTGTCATTGTGGAATATAAAGAGAATATGGGAGCAGTGGACTCGGTTGATCAGATGCTTCTCTTCTTATCCAACTAAGTGCAAAAGGCACAAGGTTTGCTATAAGAAACTCTTTTGCCACCTTCTAAACATGGCAGCGCTGAACTCCTACATCCTGCTCAAGAAGGACAATCCTGAGCACATGATAAGCCATGTAAATTTCAGACTGACGCTGATTGAAAGAATGCTGGAAAAGTGCCACATGCCAGGGCAGTAACGTCTTTGAGGTTGTCCATGCTCTGATGATGTCACACCTCTTCACCTGTCTGGAAGACATTTCCCCAAGAGCATACCACCCACATCAGGGAAACAGAATCCCACTGGTGGCTGCAAAGTTTGCCGCTCACACAAGGATGGCAAGAAGATCTGAAGAGGAAGGGGACACTTTTGTGTGGAATGTGATGTTCCGCTTTGTGTTGTTCCGTGCTTTGCAGTTTATCACATGAAAAAAATTAAATACTGATCATCATATACACTTCTGTTACATTAGGATTACAGACAAGTTCTGTTTAGAAATAACTGCGCGTGGTGGCTCACACCTGTAATCTCAGCACTTTGGGAGGCTGAGGCAGGTGGATCACTGGAGGCCAGGAGTTGGAAACCAGACTGGCCAACATGGTGAAACTCCGTCTCTACTAAAAGTACAAAAATTAGCTAGGTGCGGTGGTGGGCACCTGTAATCCCAGCTACTTGGGAGGCTGAAGCAGGAGAATTGCTTGAACCCTGGAGGCAGAGGTTGCAGTGAGCCGAGATCACACCACTGCATTCCAGCCTGGGCGACAGAGCAAGACCTTGTCTCAAAAATAAAAAAATAAATAACTCCAAGAACAGTTTTTATATTTTATTTTCACATTGAAAATCTGTCAGATTTGCTTCAGCTTCAAAGAACATGATAATGTAAAGTTAAAAGTGCACTGGCAGCGAGCTGCACTTTTTTTCTCTGAATGACAAATGGGTTAAACAAGAGACACACAGCAAAGGAGATGCAGCACAGAGCAATTTATGGCAAAGGAGAAAGAATATTCTGAAAGCTAGGTGCAGAATAGACAGTCCACCCTGAGGGACGATTCAGAGCAGGAAACTCCCTTTATGGGAGTCTTACCTGGTTATTCATAAGGCGATCGGAAGAGGTGTTACTAGTAAGGATGCTTTGGGTGGTCCTCTAGGTGAACATGTGCAGTAGCACATGTTTGTTCATACACTGCATATCTCAGTAGCATCTTAAATCTCCACCCAGGGGTGTGTTTTTTACTATTATAATGAGCAAAGCGTCAGTCTGAGGGCAGGTAAAATCAAAATGCACATGCTCTTCGTAAAAGAAATTCCCTACTGGAGGTAGCTTTGCTTGAATGTGCTTGACTACGATGTAAATGCTGGGGCTTATTGTATTGCTGGTCACAGTCACAGCCATTGTTGCTGTGGCCTGAGGATGTGTTACTTCCTTGCCTACCTATCCTGCCCCAGTATGTACTTCATAGGTTTGTCCAGCGGGTCGTATGAATTCATAGCAATTCCAGGTGCATATAAGTTGTTGCGGTAGTTACAATCATGGTCTACCAAAGATGTCCACATTCTAATCTCCAGAACCTGTGACTGTTACCTTACATGGCAAAAGGGACCTAGTAGGTGTGATTAAATTAAGGATTTTGAGATGGGGGCATTATCCTGGTGGACTCAATATAATTGAAAATGAAAGAGGGAGGCAGGAGGGTTAGAATCTGAGAAGGAGATGTGACAATGAAAGCAGAGGCAAGGGTGTTTATGTGTGGCGGGGAGAGATTGATTTGAACATGCTACACTGCCAGCTTTGAAGGCAAAAGAAGGGGCCACAAGCCAAGGCATGCAGGTGGCCCGTAGAATCTTGAAAACAGCAAGGGAACCATCTCACTAAACACAGCCCTGCTGACTGACCTCCAGAATTGTAAGAGAATAAATTTGTGTTTTAGGCTGGGTGTGGTGGCTCACTCCTGTAATCCCGACACTTTCAGAGGTGGAGGCGGTAGAATCGCTTGAGCCCAGGAGTTCAAAACCAGCCTGGGAAGCATAAAGACCCCATCTCTCAAAAAAATATTTTTTTATTAGCTAGACATGGCAGCGCATGCCTGTAATCCCAGCTACTTAGGAGACTGAGGCAGGAGGCTCGCTTGAGCCTGAGAGATTGAGGCTGCAGTGAGATATGATCATGCCACTGTACTCCAGCCTGGGCAACAGAGACTCTGTCTCTAAAAAATAAAAGGTGTGTTTTTAAGCCGCTAAGTTTGTGGCATTTTGTTATAGCAGCCATGGGAAACTAACATAGTGTTCCATAAATGTTAGCTACTGCCATTAGGTAGACCCTTTAGCATGATGCCAGGTGCATGGTTGGTGCGCTTAGTAAATGATAGTAACAATTAGTACAACTTGCCAGGAGGGGCATACCAGGATGCCTCTACCTTTTCTCCTTGACTTTTGGCATCCTCAGTATCTGAAATTTGAGGCTTGTGTTTTTAAATAAAATTTTAAATCAGCGACTTTGTTCTACCATTCAAGCCTAATTTCACACTTTAATGAAAGTTAATCATTTTGTTGCAGAAACAGGCAGCGGTGATAGGGAACATCCCTCAGGATGGAAATCAGACAGCCTGAGCCTGGTCGCAGCTCTGCTGCGTGATTTGGGTCATCTTGCTTCCCCTCTCTGGGCTTCACTTTCACCATTTAGAAAAGAAAGGGATTAACGCAATAATAACTGCCATTTTTTTCGATAGTTACAATATGCAACATATACTTAAAGTCTTGTTTGAGCCTCACAAAACCTGTGTGAGGTATCACCCCCATTTGAAAGAGGTTAAGTGATTTGCCCAGAGTATTGGTATTTGGCAGAGCTTGGATTTGAAACCAGGGTTGTTTGACTCTTTTTTGGTGAACCCCTCTGCAAGGTTCTTTGAACTAACTAACTGCACCAGGAACTACACTATGGTCAAGCCATGGTGATCCCTGTGACCCGCATGTACACCTCCAGATGGCCTCCAGGAGCCAGAAAGTCCGAAGTAATAGGGAAACTGTAAAAGAAGAATGGCTAGCTCCTGCAGCACCTGATTAACCGACCTTACAACATTCTGCCACTTTTCCTGCCTCAACCGTTCCTGCTTCAACTGATAAGCCAACCTTGTGACACTGGACCTTGGACTTTGTGACACCCCCTTCAGCGGCACCCCCGACCCCAGCTTGCAAAAACCACCCTGAACTATAATTTCTGTAACTTTCCACTGCCTACCCCAAACCCATAAAACCAATTCCTATCACACCACCCTCTGCTGACTCTCTTTTTGGACTCAGCCCACTCACACCCGGGTGAATAAAACAGCCCTGTTGCTCACACAAAGCCTGTTTAGGTGGTCTCTTCATTCAAAGCATGCTTAACACCCTCTACTTTTCCCATGTTTCCCTGAGATCAGTTCCGTCTTTAAAGGACAGATTTGGTGAGGCACAGTGGCTGATGCTTGTAATTCCAGCACTTTGGGAGACTGAGGTGGGCAGATCACCTGAAGTAGGAATTAAAGACCAGCCTGGCCAACATGGTGAAACCCTGTCTCTACTAAAAATACAAAAATTAGTCAGGTGTGGTGGCACACGTCTATAATCCCAGCTACTCAGGAGGCTGAGGCACGAGAATCACTTAAACCCAGGAGGCGGAGGTTGCAGTGAGCCGATATCATGCCACTGCATTCCAACTTGGGCGACAGAGTGAGACTCCATCTCTAAATAAATAAATAAAGGACAGATTCACATGGCTCCTGGTTTTCTCTATAAGTTACCATGAGAACGAGGGTGGGGCTGTGAACAGCCCGAAGACCATCCTCCAGCCCTCTGCCTTTCCACATGGGGACCCTGGAAATGGGTCCAGCTTGTGTGCTCCTGAGAACCTGTGACTCAGCCCCTTGGAGGCTTCCCTCGATGATGACCCATTTCTCATCTTACCTTTTGTGACAGACACTACTAGTTACTTAACCAGTGCCTTTACTCCCTTTCTTACTTAGTAACAGAATCCCAATTTTGTTTGACTGACAATATGCCCAGTTAAAAATACCCTTGCAGCTGGTCCTCTGACCCAGTTCTGACCAATGAGATGTAGAGGAAAATCTGGATGAGGCTTTCTGGGAATCTCTTGTCTTCCTCATACAGAGGTAGGGGGAAACTCATCAGGCACATGCCTTCTCTTCTTTGCTTTTGCTTTTATTTCTACCTGGAATGTAGGTGAGATTTCTGGAAGTGGGGCAGCCATCTTGTGACTCTGAGGGTGAGAGCCAGCTGCTAGGATAGCAGAGCAGGAAGATAAAAAGAGCTTCAGCTCTTAAGGATTTCTTTGAGCCTCTATACCAGCCTGGACTGCCTACCACTAGACTTTTTGTTAGGTGAGGGGAAAAAACTGTATCTGGTCAGACTTGTTACATACAACTCAATGTAATTTTGACTGACAAGTTTTCCAAGACAAGTCTCTTGTCTGTCCTGTAGCTGTGATATTTGGTGTTAATAAGCATCTGTGGTGACCCAGAAATAGACTTGGGCATGGAGAGATTGGCTGTGACTCTGATTCTGAACTTGCTGAGCCATCACCTGTTCCGTTTGTGCTCTGAACAAGAGTACTGTTAATTACCAGTCCCCTCGGCCAGCCAGAGCACAGGAGGCTGCGTCTGTGTTTTCTCAGAAAAGCTCAAATATAGCTCAGGCTCCTCCATTGCTTTTGCTGAGTGTGCAGCATCTGCAAGTCTGGAAGCCCTGGTGCAGAGTGTAGACGCTTTTCCTGGAAGGCTAGGGTCTGAACAAGGGGCCAGAAACCAGGAATGTCAGCAGGCCTGGCTCAAGTAAACAAGATTTCCTTCCCGCACGGTGGGTGCAATGCTTTCTAGTTAGTAGATAACAAAACTTGCTTTGAGTCAAATGAAGACCTAGAGGGTTAAGGGACTATGTGCTAGTTCTGTTCTTTGATTATAAGCAACAGAAGTGAACTCTGCGTAACTGGATAAAAAAGAGTTAGTTACAAAAATATGGGATGACTTACAGAATCATAGTCAAAGCCAAAAAGTCAACTTGAGAGCAAAGAGTCCTACTTCCAGGAGGTCTTGGTAGCAAAAACCAGCACTGGAATGACATATTTGGGTTATGAACTCATTCTTCAGTTGAAGGAGGACAGGCTGCCTTTATTGGCAGTTTTTCTAGATGATACTGGAGATTGGAAAGAGTGGTTTACCAGAAGCGATGGAGGTTTCTAGTACCTGAAGAATGGTGAGAAGATGTTGGGCAGTACAGATTTCTGAAAAATGTTCACTGAAGATAATATAGAATTGGTCAGGGGCATGGGTTTTGGGGATCAGACTGACCTTACTTAAATCTTAGCTCTGCCGTTTTTTGTTTGTCCTTGGTTAAATCCATTAACCTCAGTTTTCTCACCTATGTGTGATGAGAATGAGACATGTTTAAACCCACCAGAATGTCAGCTGTATGAGAGCCGGGATTTGGGGGTTCCTTTCTTCTACTCTTATACCCCCAGCACCTAGACAAGTGCATGGCTCATCATTGATATTAATTGAATGAATGAATAAACTTTACATTTGTCCCAGAATACTTCTTACATAGAAAGCTATTTTGTTGAAAATATAATGATGTAGGTGCTTGGAGTGAAATGTGAGCATCACTCCTGCCTCAGTGCTTCACTCCAGGGGGGGAGAGAGAAGGAGATTCAGGCAGACATTGAGAGAGAGGAACAGACGCACACACTGCAGTCTCTCCACCTAATGCACCCCAGCAGCATGCCGGCTGGCTTACTCACAAGCACAGTCCCTGTACCTTCATACTCACAAGCTTTAGCTGAAAGCAACAAGCCCTTGTTGATGCAGGGTGAATCCATCCCAGAAGTCTTCAGGACTTCCGGGCACAACGTTGGCAGGTTACATTCTGCTCATAGGTTTGATGTGTTGAGCAGTGTGAAGTCACCACGTTCCTACGTTTCACAGTGAACCATGACATCCTGGCAAGTAGAATAAATGACAGCCCCCACGGAATGCGTGCATTGTTTAGAAATACACACAACAGGACTTCACTGGTGGGGATGAATGCATTTCAACTCTTCAGTCATGTTTTCATTTACCAGTCTTGACAAGATGAAATTTTAAGTCGTTTCACTCCCGGGGCCATTGTAGAAAACAAAGCATAAAAGAAAGAGACAAACCTTGAAGAAATAGGGATGTTGGTACCCATAATCTTTAGCCCCTCCAATAACCAGCATCTCTGCTAAGGAATTTTGGTACCCATAATCACTAGCCCCTCCAATAATCGTCACACTCACAGCACCATCACCTGTCACCACCACCACCACCAAGCCTCATGTTGCCAGCAGTGGCAGCAACAGCAGCAGTAGCACCATCTGAAGGTAAAATTGCATCTAGCATCTCCACCTCATCAGTTTCACCATAAAAATCGGCAGTAGCATGGTTATCACTAGACAGTAAATGATATTGGGGCCCCACCCAGATGCCTATATTGGTTTCAATTTACAGGAACCAAATTTGAACTAGCTTTAGGTTCCTCTTTGGCTTAAATCCATCCTTAGGAGGGACTGGGAGCTGGCCTTAGGGCTAACTGGAAAAAGGAATCCAAAACTAAGCAGTTTATCTCTCTCCCTCTCTCCCTTTCCCCCTCCCCCTCTCTCCATCTCTTTCTTTGTTTCTTCCTGCATCCTATGGTCTTGTCAAGAGCAGGGATAGGGGAAGGTTGTCCCAGCTATCCCAAGCCCTAGGCCCCATCTGATTGCAGACAGTAGCTGTTCAAATCATTTAGAGGGTGGTGGGATCCTGACCTGGGGGATTGATGGATCTCTCTGATCCATGAGACAGAGATTGTGAAGAATTAGAAAAGTCTTATGGATGGGAATAGTTGCAGAAGCTCATCATCTTTCCCCCAGGATTGGGATTCCTGTACATTTCTGCAGCCCTTCCTGGGAAGCAGATGGTGTAGTGTGTGTGTTGGGATGGGGGGACAGTGTGACTCTAATGTCACAGAGATCTAGATTCAAACAGTAGCTTTCCTGTGCTTGCCTTGTACATTGCCTGATAGATATTTGATGGTTAACTGGCCAAGTGGCTTTAGGCAAGTTACTTCACTTCTGTGAGTCTCCATTTCCCCGGTAAAATGGAGATTATCAGCATACTTGGCAGGCAGTCATGATGATTTAGTCAAGCACTTGGAACATACCTGGTGCTTAGTCAACATTAGTTACCATACCTGCTGGCTTTTGCAACAGAATCAGCTCTCTGCTTTCATGCCATTTCCAATTTGGCCAGTGGGGTAACACCCACTCTTACCCAGGGATATAGACTAAAGGGAAATGTATCAATATTAAGAAATATTTGTATGAGGCCCTAACTCTTTGCTCTGCTAGCAGTTACATAAATCTCAAAGTCATCTCCATCTTCCCCTGCCACCCTGGCTGGCCTCTAGGCAATTAAATATTGATGTCGTAGCTATACTTATCCTCTCTTCCCTCTTTCAGCCAAGCCTTGGACATCAATCCTGTCTTTCAAATAAAAAATTTAACCCTCACATTTGTGGAGTTCTTCAGTATATGTAGGACTTCCAAATTCACCTTTTTGGCATACTCATTAGAAGGAATTAAAGCAATATTTAAAAGTACAAAGAATAAAGTAAAAAAGTCAAATGATCAAGATCAGTGTCACTAGTGAGAATTCAGTCATGTGGAGATCACGTGCCCTTTCATAGAATGGAAAGACAAGAGCATATCACTTCTGTGGTTTTCTTCCCCAAAGTCTAAAACCTCAGTCAAATCATGAGAAAACACCAGGCAAGCCAAAATTGAGGGGTGTTCTCAAAAGTATCTGACCACTACTTTTCAAAAGTGTCAAGGCTATGAAAGGAAAGGAAAAACCAAGAAACTGTCATAGGCCAGAGGAGACGAAGGAGGCGTGATATTTAAATGCAATGTGGTATTCTGGTTTGGAAACTGAAATATAAAAGAAGACATCAGTGGAAAAATTAGAAAATCTGAATGAAATATGTATTGTGGTTAATAGCATCATACTATAATAATTACCAAGTTAATGTCTTAATTTTTATCCATGTAGCATGATTACATAAGATGTTGACATTAGAGGAAGTTGAGTGAAGGGTAGATCAGAACTTTTGGTCCCATCTTTAATACTTTTCTGTAAATCTACAATCATTTCAAAATTAAAAGTTTAGTAACAAAAATAAGCCAGAAATGAGCATAATTCCAATGAGATGAGCATCACTCCAAGCATTTTTCAATGCATGTTTATAAACAGGTAATCAGAAATAATTTCTAAAAATTATTTCATATTGTAATACTCTCCTTAAGTTTTGAAGGTTATTTCATTTATTTTACTTAAATTTAATGGAATTTTAGAAACAAATGTAAAGAAAGAATTTATAAACTTTAGATAGCAATTTCTCCACCAAAAGAAATATATGAACTCCTTAAAGATCCCTCCAGAAAACATTAAGAGGTTGCAGACATTGTTGTTTTTAGCCATACATGTCAATTTTAGATGGTGACTACATGCGATAAAATATTGGCACTATTATACTCTTTCTATTTCTTCTCCCAAAACTTCGCAGTTTTTGTTGCTGTTTTTACTATGTTGTTATTTTCACTTTAATGGAGTTAATCCGTTAAAGATTGCTTTTAGGCTGGGTACAGTGGCTCATGCCTGTGATCCCAGCACTTTGGGAGGCTGAGGAGGGCAGATCACCTGAGGTCAGAAGTTGGAGACCAGCCTGGCTAACATGGTGAAACCCCATTTCTACTAAAAATACAAAACATTAGCCAGGCATGGTGGTGCACACCTGTAATCTCAGCTACTCAGGAGACTGAGGCCGGAGAATGGCTTGAACCTGGGAGGCAGAGGTTGCAGTGAGCTGAGATTGCACCATTACACTCCAATTTGGACAACAAGAGAGAAACTCCATCTCAAAAAAAAAAAAAAAAAAAAAAGATTGCTTTTAGCCATGAATTACAGAAAACCCAAGTAGCCAGTGTCTTAAATAAACAAGTAGTGAAGAGTTAGGCAGTTGCTGTCACCATTTCAGTGCTTCAAAGATGTCAGGGTTGGGGGAAGCGGGGGGGTCTGTGTAATTCTCCCTGGGATTTTCCTTACGATAGCAAAACAGCTGCTGCAGCTCCAGTTGTCATGTTATTCCACCCAGGAAAAAGGAGAGAATGACTAAATCAGAAAAGGAAAGTTTTCTGTGAATTCCTAGTCTGTATTTCATTGACCATAACCGTGTTATATGCTACCCTTAGCTGCAACAGAAGCTCTGAAATGTAGAATTTTTTTTAACTAGGCACATTTGATGGCCTCAATCAAATTAGTATTTCTTAGTAAGGAAGATGGAAAGAACTGATAATTCTCAGTTATTTTTCCTCATTTTATATTTAAGCCTGTTTAGTACTTACCAGCAATTTTATATACCAAAGTTTTTTTATATATAATTTTATAATATATATAATTTATATATATTTATAATTATATAATTACATATAATTTGTATATGTTTATAATTATATATTTATAATTACATATTTATATAAAATTATATATTTAAATTATATATAAAATTAATTGTATATATAAATTAAATATATAATTGTAATATAGAAAATTAAAATTATATATTAAATATATATTATTATATATTAAATTAAAATATCTATCTATAAATAATTTTTTATATTTATATTTTAGATCCACTAAAAACATTTGGTGAAATTTTTTTAGATTCACTAGATTTTAATTTTTTAGATCCATCTTTATCTTAATCCACTTCTCGGTTGGCAAGATTTTATTGTCAGGAGTGAGCTGAAGCTGGGATGTTGAGAAACACCCCTCAGTAACCTATCTTGCACTTCTCTAATTTCTCCATTGCCCTAGAATTAGACTTGAAATGAAAAAAAAAAGAATCAGGGTGGCCCAAACCTAGCTCCTTTGCCCAGGCAGAAGCTGCCCCTTTAAAAGAGAGAGAAGGCGGAGGTGGCTCACTGCTGCCAGAAAAGGGCTTCTGATTGACAGCCAGTGTGCTCCCTGGAAACCTGATGTCATCACCAGTGAGTAACAAGGCATCCAGCTGGCAGCTGAACAATGAATTGTTACTGTGACCAGGACAGCCTTTGCCCATTTGGATTTTGAAGTCGGAGGAATTTATCTTAAGGGCGTTGTTTCTAGTTCATCTAAGGCTACTCAGGGACTCTCATTCACATTTACCTCCAAACAGGGCTGGCCACTGGGCTTTTCTCCACCATTTTCAGTATCCTTGGAACCACAGTGTTCTGCCTATGAGACCAGACCCAGGTCAGTGCCCAGCACTGGAGTCCTTGAACAACTCTGCCACCTCCAAGCTTCCAGGTCTGGACTCCAGGTTGGCCGTCATGTGCATATTCTTCCCTAGCTCCCAAGAATAAGATAATACAGGCTCATTGGGGGGTAGGGAATGCAGGGGAAAGAAAGCAGAGAAAGCCAGGCATGGAGGTGCATGCCTATAATCCCAGCTCCTCAGGAGGCTGAAGCAGGAGGATTGCTTGAGCCCAGGAGTTCGAGTCCAGCCTAGGCAACATAGCAAGCCCCAATCTCTAAAGAAAATCCCCAAACAAAAAAATAAAAAATAAAAAAATTGAAAAAGCCCACACATACACAGAATAGTATAAAGAATAAAATGAAAATTATACTTAGCAACAATCACTGCTAACATTGTTCTTTTTTTTTTTGGCCAGGGCTTTTTCTATGCATTTATGTATTTTTAAAGTGAGATATAACTTAGATAAACTTGTATGAAGCACATAATTTTAACTGTACAACTGGCTTAATTCTTTATGTAGGTATGCATCCATGCAACCCAGCATGCTTCCCAATCGACGACCCCTTTCCCCTCCAACCTTCATCATTACACACGTCTTTCTAATTTTTAAACTTTATAAAAATGGCACATACACATTTTAAATTTAAAATGGGACATAACTGTTATACATCATTTTCCTGATTTGATATATCATGAACATTTCCTGGTGTCATTGTTCTTTCAGAACTTATTTTTAATGACTATGTATTTGATCCTATGATTCTACATGATTTATTTAATGTCCCCCAATTCTTGCACATTTGGGTTATTTTAGAATTTTTGCCATTTTAAACAGTACTGTGTAGACATCTTTTTTAAACCCAGTGTTCCAGAGGATAGGAGAACAAGGTGGTTCAGAGAATGGGTTTTGCAGTTAAAGAGATCAGGATCTGAGCATCCTGTCACTTTCCAGCTACTTTTTTTTTTTTTTGTCACCACCTTGGTGGAGAACTTTCCAGCTACTTGAGCTTAATCAACTTATACCACCTTCTCTGGGACTCAGTTTCCCCACCTAAAAATGGACTTGACAATCCTCCTCACATTGCATGTTGCTATAAGGGCTAAATGAGTTAAGTGTAAGTAAGTGCTTAGCATACTATTTGCACAGAGTGAACATGCCGTAAATGTTAAGCTGCTATTATTCATCTTTGTGTTCACTTCTAATTATTTCCTTAGGAGAAATTCCTAGAAGTAGAATTGCTGGATCAAAAAGAGTGCTTGTCTTTAGAATTTTTAAATACAGTCTGCCAAATTGCCCTCCAGAAAGCCTGTGCCAATTCACGGAACTACCAGCTGTGCTTGAGAATACCCTTTTACCACTCCCTCAACAATGAATATCGGAAGGAATGAGGGAAGGAAGGAAGGGAGGAAGGAAGGAGGAAGGAAGGAAGGGAGGGAGGGAGGGAAGAAGGGAGGGAGGGGAAAGAAAAAAGACATTTTGGCAATCAGATAAGGAAAAAAAATATCCTTGTTGTTTTGCTTTCCAATGAGGCTGAACATTTCCTTTTTTCATATTGGCCATTTGTTTTTCTTCATTTGGAAATTTGTCTAGTCAGATCTTTCAGTGTTTTTTCTCTTGGGATATGGGCTGGTGTTTCAATAACTGTACCACTACCCAATTCAAGAAGTCAGTTCCACAGTTCCTGTGACAGGGCTTTGATCTTGGTCCTTGTCCCAAGTTGTCACCTTGGCAGTCTGCCTGATTTTATGGCTCATCTAGGTTTTGGCTTCGGCTTCATTCTTGCCAAGACCCTTACTATCTGTCTCTTTTTCCCCCACACCTTGCCAACTTGAGATATGCAGAGGCCCAGACCAACTAAGAAATCAGCGTCACCTTTTCCTTTAAATAAACATTCGCTCAACATTTGTTTAGAAGAGATGCTAGGTCATGCATGAAGGAACAAATGGGAAGGAAGACCTCTTGTGACAATACTTTGCTTCATCTGTGCAAGCAATTCAGCTCTGGCCCCAAACTTGCATTACTGGCTTGAAGAAACTAGAGTCCTATAGTTAAGCATAGCTGTCTTCCTATAAGGCAGTTTAACATCATCTTCCCTTCTCCCAATACTCTAAGTATTTATTTTAAAAGTATACTTAACCTCTGAACAACACAGGTTTGAACTGCATAGGTCTATTTATGTCCGGAGTTTTTTCAAAAAAAATATTGAATTTTTTTGAGATTTGTGACAATTTGGAAAAAACCCACAGATGAAACATAACCTGAAAATATAAAAAAAAAAAAAAGAAAAGAAAAAGTGAGGTATGTCATCAATGTATGAAACATTTGCAAATATTTATCTATTTGTATCATTTATTATCATAAAATATATACAAATCTATTATAAAAACTTAAAATTCATCAACACACACACACAAACAGAAGGTGGATGGCACCATTCACAGTTAAGAGAAATGTGAACAAATGTGAAGATGCAGTATTAATTCATAATTGCATAAAATTAACTCTAGTTAAAAAAAATAGCCAGGTGTAGTGACATATGACTATAGTCCTAGCTACTCAGGAGGCTGAGGTGGAAGGATCATTAGGGCCCAGGAGTTCAAGGCTGCAATGAGCTGTGACCACACCACTGTACTCCAGCCTGTGCAATGGAGCAAGACTCTGTTTCAGAAAAAGCACAAACAAAAAACTGTAGTATATGCTGTACTACTGTAATAATTCCATAGCCAGCTCCTGTTGCTATTTCTGTGAGTGCAAGTGTTGCAAGTTTCCACTTAAGACGCTGTGTGCTGCTAATCATCTCTGCATGAGCAGTTCATCTCTCCAGAAAATTGCCTCTGGCATTAAAAAGTGATCTCACAAGGTTCTTAAGTATTTTTCATTGTGTTTAGTGCAATGCCATAAACCTTGAATGACATCATGAGACCCATAAGAAGTGCCACCAGTGATGCTGAAAGTGCTCCCAAGAAGTGGAGAAAAAATGTGACATTATAAGAAAGAGTGGAATTGCTTGATATGTATCAAAGGTTGAGGTCTGCAGCTGAGGTTGCCTGCCTTTTCAGACAGACAATTTATCTTGTAAATCCACTTATGGTTTCAATAAGTACAGTATGGCAAATATATTTTCTCTCCCTTATGATTTTCTTTTCTTTTTCTTTTTTTTTTTTTTGAGCCAGGATTTCACCCTGTTGTCTAGACAGGAGTGCAGTGGCGTGATCTCTGCTCACTTCATCCTTAACCTCCCTGGGCTCAAGTTATCCTCCCACCTCAGCCTCCTATGTAGCTGGGACTACAGGTGCCCGCCACCATGCTCAGCTAATTTTTTTGTATTTTTTTATAGAGACAGGGTTTTGCCACGTTGCCCAGGCTAGTCTCAAGCTCCTGGACTCAAAGGATCTGCCTGCCTCAGCCTCCCAAAGTGTTGGGATTGTAGGCATGAACCTTGGTGCCCAGACCATTTGCTCTTCTCTAGCTTACTATATTATAAGAATATAGTATATGATACATATACAAAATATGTGTTAATTGACTGTTTATGTTCTCAGTAAGGCTTGTGGTCAGCAATAGCCTATTAGTAGTTAAGTTTAGGGGGAGTTAAGTTATCCTCAGGTTTTCAACTACTAAAAATACAAAAATTAGCTGGGCGTGGTGGTGTGCACGTGTAGTCTCAGCTACTTGGGAGACTTGAGGTAGGAGAATCACTTGAACCCAGGAAGCAGAGGTTGCAGTGAGATGAGATTGGGCCACACTCCAGCCTGGTGACAGAGTGAGACTCCATCTCAAAAAGACAAAAACAAAAACAAAAACTGTAGTCCCCAGTGTTGGAGGTGAGGCCTGGTGGATCATGGGAGCAGATCTCTCATGAATGGTTTAGCACCATCTCCTTGCTGATGAGTGAGTTAATGAGAGATCTGGTTGTTTAAAAGTGTGTGACACTTCACCTCTCTCTCTCCTGCTCCCACTCTTGTCATGTGATGTACCTGCTCCCACTTCACCTTCTGCCATAGATTGTAAACTTCTTGAGGCCCTCCCCAGAAGCTGAGCAAATGCTGGCACCATGCTTGTACAGACTACAGAACTGTAAGCCAATTAAACTTCTTTTCTTTATAAATTACCCAGCCTCAGATATTTCTCTGTTTTTTGGTTTGTTTGTTTTTGAGATGGAGTTTTGCTCTTGTTGCCCAGGCTGGAGTGCAATGGTGTAATCTCAGCTCACTCCTAGGTGCAAGCAATTCTCCTGCCTCAGCCTTTCAAGTAGCTGGGATTACAGGCACACCCCACCACACCTGGCTAATTTTTGTATTTTTTGTACAGACCAGGTTTCACCATGTTGGTCAGGCTGATGGTCAGGCTGGTCTCAAACTCCTGACCTCAGGTGATCCACCCTCCTTGGCCTTCCAAGATTCTGGGATTATAGGCATGAGCCACTGCGCCTGGCAGGTATTTCTCTATAGCAACCCAAGAATAGCCTAACAGAAAATTGGTACTGTGGAGCATTGCTATAAAGATATCTGAAATGTGGACATACCTTTGGAACTGGGTAATGTGCAGAGGCTGGAAGAGTTTGGAGGGCTCAAAAGAAGAGAGGAAGATGAGGGAATGCTTGGAACTCCTTAGAGACTAGTTAAGTGGTTGTGACCAAAAATACTGACAGTGATATGGACAGTAAAGTCCAAGCTGACTAGGTCTCAGATGGAAATGAGGAACATATTGGGAACTGGAGAAAAGGTCACCCTGTTACACCCTAGCAAAGAACTTGGCTGTATTGTGTTATATCCTAGGAATCTGTGGAAATTTGAACTTAAGAGTGATGACTTAGGGTATCTGGTGGAAGAAATTTCTAGTAGCAAAGCATTCAAGATAAGGCCTGACTGCTCTAACAACTTACGCTTAGATGTGAGAGAAAATAAATGACTTAAAGTTGGAACTTATATTTCAAAGGGAAGCAGAGCATAAAAGTTTGGAATATTTGTAGCCTAGCTGAGTGGTAGAAAGAAAAGCTCATCTTCAGAGAAAGAAACCAAGCAGGCTGTGGAGCAATCACATGCTAGAGAGATTTGCATGAATAAAAGGGAGCCAGGTCCTGCTAGTCAAAGCAAAGGGGAAAGGCCTTGAAGGCATTTCAGAGATCTGTGAGGCAGCCCCTCTTATCACAGGCTGAGAGGCCTAGGAGTAAAGAATGGTTGTGCCCTGCTGCCCTGTGCCACACTGCACCATCCCAGGAGGTTGCTCCTTGCATCCCCCACTGCTCCAGTTCTAGCCTCAGTTCAAAGGGCCCCAGGTATAGAGCCAGCTGCTGCTTTGGAAATCACTAGCCACCATAAGCTGTGGTGGCTTCCACATGACATTAAGCCTGTGGGTGCATGAAATGCAAGAGTGAAGGAGACTTGGCAGCTCCCCCCTAGATTTCAGAGGATATGTGGAGAAGCCAGAGTGCCCAGGCAGAAGAAACCTGCTGTAGAGTTGGAGCCACTACAGAGAGTGTTTACCAGGGAACTGCCTAGAGGAGCTATGAGAAAGGGGCCAACACCCTCCAGACCCCAGAATGGTAGATTTACCAGCAGCTTACACTCTATGCCTGGAAAAGCCACAAGCACTAAACTCCAACCTGTAGAGCAGCCACATAGGCTGCAATCTACAAAGCCACAGGGGGTGGCTTGCACCAGGATACATCCCTTGAACAAGGATGTGGGACATGTGGTCAAGGATTATGTTGGAGCTTTAAAATTTAATGCCTGCCCTGTTGAGTTTCAGACTTGCATGGGGTCTATTACCCTTTTCTTTTGGCTGATTTCTTCCTTTGGGAAAGGGAAAGAGGGAAATGTATCTTGGGAGTAAATAACTTGTTTTATCATACGTGGAAGGAGATGAGTCTCAGATGAGACTTAGGACTTTGGATTTGATGTTAGAATGAATTAAGACTTTGTGGGATGGTTGTGACAAGATGATTGTATTTTGCAATGTGAGAAGGACATGAGATTCGGGGAACAGGAGCAGAATGATATGGTCTGGATATTGGTCTCCTCCAAATGCCAGTGTTAGAGGTGGGGCCTTATTGGAGGTGTTTGGATCATGGAGGCAGATCCCTCATGAATGGTTTAATGCCATCCCCCTTGATGATGAGTGCGCTCACATGAGATCTGGTTGTTTAAAAGTTTGTGGCAGCCAGGTACAGTGACTCATGCTTGTAATTTCAGCACTTTGGGAGGCTGAGACAGGAGAATTGCTTGAGCCCTGACCAGACTGGGCAACATAGTGAGACCCCATCTCTACAAAAAATAAAAGCAAAATTAGCTGAGCATGGTGGCATGTACCTGTAGTCTCAGCTATTCAGGAGGCTGAGATGGGAGGACTGCTTGAGCCTAGGAGGATGAAACTTCAGTGAGCTGATATTGTACCTCTGTCTCTAGCCTGGGTAACAGAGTGAGACCCTGTCTCAACAAAACAAAACAAAAATTGCATGGTACCTTCTCCCCCTCTCTCTTGCACATGCCATTTCCATGTGACCATACCCACTCCTGCTTCACCTTCTGCCATGATTGTAAGCTTTCCTGAGGCCTCACCAGAAGCCAGGCAGACATTGGTGCCATGTTTCTGCAGCCTGCAGAACTGTAAGCCAATTAAATCTCTTTATAAATTACCTAGCCTTTATATTCCTTTATAACAACCCAAGAATGGCTTAATCTAGTGAGAAATGGGAGGTGTGAAATTATGGTATTGCTGATGGCAGACCATAAAAGACAGAATCACAAAGAAAATTGCTAGCTTTACAGAATGAGGATGGGAAATAATGTCATATGCTCCTGGAGAGTGAAATGTCGTATGCTCCTGGAGAGTGAAGATTGGTACAATGTCATTAGAGGAAGTTTGCCAAAACTTATTAAAAGCCTTCAAACCATGCAACATTTTGACCCAGCAGCTGTCCTGGCTAGTGAAGTCATGGATGTGTTCAGCAATCTAACTGCAAAAGTGTTTCTTTAAACTTTAACATGACAGCAAAAAACTGGTAACAATTTAAATGTCCAACATTAGAGATTAAATTATGTCAGCTCTTGTTCAGAAACTTAAAACTATGAGATGGAGGTGTATTTATTGCTGTGAGAAGATGTTTATGATAGAAGCTAAGTGGAAAAATAAACAAAACACAGGCCATAAAATCACTTACAGTATAATACCATTAGAAATATTCATATATCATATATGGTCAAAAAACACATCAGGTTTAAAAGTGGTTATTTCCTGGGTGGTACAAGATGATTTTCAATTTTTTTTCCTCGCCATTATTTTATCTTTTCCCCTCCCTGAAAGTGCTAAAATTCCTCTTGTAATAAAATGAATTTATTTTGACTTGCAAATTGGGCATCTGGGCAGCTGTCCAGATGATGTGTCAAATGGTTGGAACTAGGCTGAGAAAGAGAACCAGGCACACAACCATCAGGGTGGGCAAGAAGGTTGGAAACAAGGAGGCTGAGAAGCAAGGCCTAGTAAAACACACGGCCTTGTAGTGGTAACTTACAGGGACTGCAATTTGGGGCATGGCCAGGAGGGAGTGGTTAAAAGTGCAGAGTCCTGTCCCTGACCCCAGACCAGAGGCTAGAGCCCTATCTCCTCTTAGGCAGCTTGCCCAGTGGCCTGCACTCCAACATCTCCAGGCCTTAACTTCTGATCATTCTCCTGTTTGTTGGGCTTGGAGTGAAGATCCTCTCACATAGGGATACTGAGCTCTGTCTACCAAGGGAAACCTCAGCTACTGTCTACCTAAGCTGGGTGCAGCTGGAATGAAATAGGGGAGGGGTCCTTAAGGTCAGGTGTGGGAAACTGAGCAATCGTCTCAATACATCAGGGTCCATAAATGAGCTATGCAAAATAATCGGGACCCAGTGATATGGTTTGGCTGTGTACCCACCCAAATCTCATTCCGAATTGTAGCTCCCCACAATTCCCACATGTTGTGGGAGGGACCCAGTGGGAGATATTGAATCACAGTGAACTTTTTCCCCCATACTGTTCTCATGGTAGTGAATAAGTTCTCACAGGATCTGATGGTTTAATAAGGGGTTTCCCTTCTCACGTGGCTCTCACATTCTCCCCTGCCCGCCACCATGTAAGACGTGCCTTTCACCTTCTGCCAGGATTGTGAGGCCTCCCCAGCCACATGAAACTGTGAGTTCATTAAATCTCTTTTCTTTATAGATTACCCAGTCCAGGCTGGGTAGAGTGGCTCATGCCTGTAACTCCAGCACTTTGGGAGGGCAAGGCAGGCAAATTACTTGAGGCCAGTAGTTTGACTCCAGCCTGACCAATGTGATGAAACCCGGTCTCTACTAAAAATATAAAAATTAGCTGGGCGAGGTGGTGTAAGCCTGTGATCCCAGCTACTCGGGGACTGAGGCAGGAGAATCGCTTGAACCCGGGAGGTGGAGGTTGCAGTGAGCCGGGGTTGTGCCACCACCGCATTCCAGCTCTGCAACAGAGTGAGACTCCATCTAAAAATAAAATAATAATAGTAGAATAAATAAATTACCCAATCTCTGGTATGTCTTTATCAGCAGCATGAAATGGGTACTAATATACCCGGTAAGTACAAGTTCAGAAAGGGTATTTTAGTATTAGTAATCCTAGAATCAAAGCCATAGACTTAATGTCTTAAAAACACACACGTTTATTATCTCACAGTTTCTGTGGGTCAGCACT
>JAZHEH010001025.1:0-28463 GCA_036589455.1 Ateles fusciceps
GTTTCAGCTAAGGGAGCTGAAGCTGAGTTTCATTCAGCGAGTTAGCAACACGTTTCTTCTAGGAACTGCGTTTGGATTTTCCAGAGCGAAAGGCAGCATTTGCTGTACAGAGGAATATCTCGCTCTAAAACCAAAACGGAGCAATCTAACTGAATGCTTGTCAATGTGTGCATTCAACTTACAGAGTTAAACTCGTGTGTGTTTGCAGCAGTTTAGAAACCCTTTCTGTGCAGAGATGCAAAACTGTCATTTCCAGCCAAATCCAGGCACATAAGAAAAAGCAGTAATAGTGCGTCTAAAACACAGAAGAAACGCATCATTCAAACTGCTCTGCTGTGTGTTCGTTTAAGCTAAGGGAGCTGAAGCTGAGTTTCATTCAGCGAGTTAGCAACACGTTTCTTCTAGGAACTGCGTTTGGATTTTCCAGAGCGAAAGGCAGCATTTGCTGTACAGAGGAATATCTCGCTCTAAAACCAAAACGGAGCAATCTAACTGAATGCTTGTCAATGTGTGCATTCAACTTACAGAGTTAAACTCGTGTGTGTTTGCAGCAGTTTAGAAACCCTTTCTGTGCAGAGATGCAAAACTGTCATTTCCAGCCAAATCCAGGCACATAAGAAAAAGCAGTAATAGTGCGTCTAAAACACAGAAGAAACGCATCATTCAAACTGCTCTGCTGTGTGTTCGTTTCAGCTAAGGGAGCTGAAGCTGAGTTTCATTCAGCGAGTTAGCAACACGTTTCTTCTAGGAACTGCGTTTGGATTTTCCAGAGCGAAAGGCAGCATTTGCTGTACAGAGGAATATCTCGCTCTAAAACCAAAACGGAGCAATCTAACTGAATGCTTGTCAATGTGTGCATTCAACTTACAGAGTTAAACTCGTGTGTGTTTGCAGCAGTTTAGAAACCCTTTCTGTGCAGAGATGCAAAACTGTCATTTCCAGCCAAATCCAGGCACATAAGAAAAAGCAGTAATAGTGCGTCTAAAACACAGAAGAAACGCATCATTCAAACTGCTCTGCTGTGTGTTCGTTTCAGCTAAGGGAGCTGAAGCTGAGTTTCATTCAGCGAGTTAGCAACACGTTTCTTCTAGGAACTGCGTTTGGATTTTCCAGAGCGAAAGGCAGCATTTGCTGTACAGAGGAATATCTCGCTCTAAAACCAAAACGGAGCAATCTAACTGAATGCTTGTCAATGTGTGCATTCAACTTACAGAGTTAAACTCGTGTGTGTTTGCAGCAGTTTAGAAACCCTTTCTGTGCAGAGATGCAAAACTGTCATTTCCAGCCAAATCCAGGCACATAAGGAAAAGCAGTAATAGTGCGTCTAAAACACAGAAGAAACGCATCATTCAAACTGCTCTGCTGTGTGTTCGTTTCAGCTAAGGGAGCTGAAGCTGAGTTTCATTCAGCGAGTTAGCAACACGTTTCTTCTAGGAACTGCGTTTGGATTTTCCAGAGCGAAAGGCAGCATTTGCTGTACAGAGGAATATCTCGCTCTAAAACCAAAACGGAGCAATCTAACTGAATGCTTGTCAATGTGTGCATTCAACTTACAGAGTTAAACTCGTGTGTGTTTGCAGCAGTTTAGAAACCCTTTCTGTGCAGAGATGCAAAACTGTCATTTCCAGCGAAATCCAGGCACAGAAGAAAAAGCAGTAATAGTGCGTCTAAAACACAGAAGAAACGCATCATTCAAACTGCTCTGCTGTGTGTTCGTTTCAGCTAAGGGAGCTGAAGCTGAGTTTCATTCAGCGAGTTAGCAACACGTTTCTTCTAGGAACTGCGTTTGGATTTTCCAGAGCGAAAGGCAGCATTTGCTGTACAGAGGAATATCTCGCTCTAAAACCAAAACGGAGCAATCTAACTGAATGCTTGTCAATGTGTGCATTCAACTTACAGAGTTAAACTCGTGTGTGTTTGCAGCAGTTTAGAAACCCTTTCTGTGCAGAGATGCAAAACTGTCATTTCCAGCCAAATCCAGGCACATAAGAAAAAGCAGTAATAGTGCGTCTAAAACACAGAAGAAACGCATCATTCAAACTGCTCTGCTGTGTGTTCGTTTCAGCTAAGGGAGCTGAAGCTGAGTTTCATTCAGCGAGTTAGCA
This sequence comes from Ateles fusciceps, assembly GCA_036589455.1. Lineage (NCBI taxonomy): Eukaryota > Metazoa > Chordata > Mammalia > Primates > Atelidae > Ateles > Ateles fusciceps. The sequence continues at coordinate 2,106 of JAZHEH010001025.1, forward strand.
ACACGTTTCTTCTAGGAACTGCGTTTGGATTTTCCAGAGCGAAAGGCAGCATTTGCTGTACAGAGGAATATCTCGCTCTAAAACCAAAACGGAGCAATCTAACTGAATGCTTGTCAATGTGTGCATTCAACTTACAGAGTTAAACTCGTGTGTGTTTGCAGCAGTTTAGAAACCCTTTCTGTGCAGAGATGCAAAACTGTCATTTCCAGCCAAATCCAGGCACAGAAGAAAAAGCAGTAATAGTGCGTCTAAAACACAGAAGAAACGCATCATTCAAACTGCTCTGCTGTGTGTTCGTTTCAGCTAAGGGAGCTGAAGCTGAGTTTCATTCAGCGAGTTAGCAACACGTTTCTTCTAGGAACTGCGTTTGGATTTTCCAGAGCGAAAGGCAGCATTTGCTGTACAGAGGAATATCTCGCTCTAAAACCAAAACGGAGCAATCTAACTGAATGCTTGTCAATGTGTGCATTCAACTTACAGAGTTAAACTCGTGTGTGTTTGCAGCAGTTTAGAAACCCTTTCTGTGCAGAGATGCAAAACTGTCATTTCCAGCCAAATCCAGGCACATAAGAAAAAGCAGTAATAGTGCGTCTAAAACACAGAAGAAACGCATCATTCAAACTGCTCTGCTGTGTGTTCGTTTCAGCTAAGGGAGCTGAAGCTGAGTTTCATTCAGCGAGTTAGCAACACGTTTCTTCTAGGAACTGCGTTTGGATTTTCCAGAGCGAAAGGCAGCATTTGCTGTACAGAGGAATATCTCGCTCTAAAACCAAAACGGAGCAATCTAACTGAATGCTTGTCAATGTGTGCATTCAACTTACAGAGTTAAACTCGTGTGTGTTTGCAGCAGTTTAGAAACCCTTTCTGTGCAGAGATGCAAAACTGTCATTTCCAGCCAAATCCAGGCACATAAGAAAAAGCAGTAATAGTGCGTCTAAAACACAGAAGAAACGCATCATTCAAACTGCTCTGCTGTGTGTTCGTTTCAACTAAGGGAGCTGAAGCTGAGTTTCATTCAGCGAGTTAGCAACACGTTTCTTCTAGGAACTGCGTTTGGATTTTCCAGAGCGAAAGGGAGCATTTGCTGTACAGAGAAATATCTCGCTCTAAAACCAAAACGGAGCAATCTAACTGAATGCTTGTCAATGTGTGCATTCAACTTACAGAGTTAAACTCGTGTGTGTTTGCAGCAGTTTAGAAACCCTTTCTGTGCAGAGATGCAAAACTGTCATTTCCAGCCAAATCCAGGCACATAAGAAAAAGCAGTAATAGTGCGTCTAAAACACAGAAGAAACGCATCATTCAAACTGCTCTGCTGTGTGTTCGTTTCAGCTAAGGGAGCTGAAGCTGAGTTTCATTCAGCGAGTTAGCAACACGTTTCTTCTAGGAACTGCGTTTGGATTTTCCAGAGCGAAAGGGAGCATATGCTGTACAGAGAAATATCTCGCTCTAAAACCAAAACGGAGCAATCTAACTGAATGCTTGTCAATGTGTGCATTCAACTTACAGAGTTAAACTCGTGTGTGTTTGCAGCAGTTTAGAAACCCTTTCTGTGCAGAGATGCAAAACTGTCATTTCCAGCCAAATCCAGGCACATAAGAAAAAGCAGTAATAGTGCGTCTAAAACACAGAAGAAACGCATCATTCAAACTGCTCTGCTGTGTGTTCGTTTCAACTAAGGGAGCTGAAGCTGAGTTTCATTCAGCGAGTTAGCAACACGTTTCTTCTAGGAACTGCGTTTGGATTTTCCAGAGCGAAAGGGAGCATATGCTGTACAGAGAAATATCTCGCTCTAAAACCAAAACGGAGCAATCTAACTGAATGCTTGTCAATGTGTGCATTCAACTTACAGAGTTAAACTCGTGTGTGTTTGCAGCAGTTTAGAAACCCTTTCTGTGCAGAGATGCAAAACTGTCATTTCCAGCCAAATCCAGGCACATAAGAAAAAGCAGTAATAGTGCGTCTAAAACACAGAAGAAACGCATCATTCAAACTGCTCTGCTGTGTGTTCGTTTCAACTAAGGGAGCTGAAGCTGAGTTTCATTCAGCGAGTTAGCAACACGTTTCTTCTAGGAACTGCGTTTGGATTTTCCAGAGCGAAAGGGAGCATATGCTGTAACAGAGAAATATCTCGCTCTAAAACCAAAACGGAGCAATCTAACTGAATGCTTGTCAATGTGTGCATTCAACTTACAGAGTTAAACTCGTGTGTGTTTGCAGCAGTTTAGAAACCCTTTCTGTGCAGAGATGCAAAACTGTCATTTCCAGCCAAATCCAGGCACATAAGAAAAAGCAGTAATAGTGCGTCTAAAACACAGAAGAAACGCATCATTCAAACTGCTCTGCTGTGTGTTCGTTTCAACTAAGGGAGCTGAAGCTGAGTTTCATTCAGCGAGTTAGCAACACGTTTCTTCTAGGAACTGCGTTTGGATTTTCCAGAGCGAAAGGGAGCATATGCTGTAAAGAGAAATATCTCGCTCTAAAACCAAAACGGAGCAATCTAACTGAATGCTTGTCAATGTGTGCATTCAACTTACAGAGTTAAACTCGTGTGTGTTTGCAGCAGTTTAGAAACCCTTTCTGTGCAGAGATGCAAAACTGTCATTTCCAGCCAAATCCAGGCACATAAGAAAAAGCAGTAATAGTGCGTCTAAAACACAGAAGAAACGCATCATTCAAACTGCTCTGCTGTGTGTTCGTTTCAACTAAGGGAGCTGAAGCTGAGTTTCATTCAGCGAGTTAGCAACACGTTTCTTCTAGGAACTGCGTTTGGATTTTCCAGAGCGAAAGGGAGCATATGCTGTAAAGAGAAATATCTCGCTCTAAAACCAAAACGGAGCAATCTAACTGAATGCTTGTCAATGTGTGCATTCAACTTACAGAGTTAAACTCGTGTGTGTTTGCAGCAGTTTAGAAACCCTTTCTGTGCAGAGATGCAAAACTGTCATTTCCAGCCAAATCCAGGCACATAAGAAAAAGCAGTAATAGTGCGTCTAAAACACAGAAGAAACGCATCATTCAAACTGCTCTGCTGTGTGTTCGTTTCAACTAAGGGAGCTGAAGCTGTGTTTCATTCAGCGAGTTAGCAACACGTTTCTTCTAGGAACTGCGTTTGGATTTTCCAGAGCGAAAGGGAGCATATGCTGTAAAGAGAAATATCTCGCTCTAAAACCAAAACGGAGCAATCTAACTGAATGCTTGTCAATGTGTGCATTCAACTTACAGAGTTAAACTCGTGTGTGTTTGCAGCAGTTTAGAAACCCTTTCTGTGCAGAGATGCAAAACTGTCATTTCCAGCCAAATCCAGGCACATAAGAAAAAGCAGTAATAGTGCGTCTAAAACACAGAAGAAACGCATCATTCAAACTGCTCTGCTGTGTGTTCGTTTCAACTAAGGGAGCTGAAGCTGTGTTTCATTCAGCGAGTTAGCAACACGTTTCTTCTAGGAACTGCGTTTGGATTTTCCAGAGCGAAAGGGAGCATATGCTGTAAAGAGAAATATCTCGCTCTAAAACCAAAACGGAGCAATCTAACTGAATGCTTGTCAATGTGTGCATTCAACTTACAGAGTTAAACTCGTGTGTGTTTGCAGCAGTTTAGAAACCCTTTCTGTGCAGAGATGCAAAACTGTCATTTCCAGCCAAATCCAGGCACATAAGAAAAAGCAGTAATAGTGCGTCTAAAACACAGAGAAACGCATCATTCAAACTGCTCTGCTGTGTGTTCGTTTCAACTAAGGGAGCTGAAGCTGTGTTTCATTCAGCGAGTTAGCAACACGTTTCTTCTAGGAACTGCGTTTGGATTTTCCAGAGCGAAAGGGAGCATATGCTGTAAAGAGAAATATCTCGCTCTAAAACCAAAACGGAGCAATCTAACTGAATGCTTGTCAATGTGTGCATTCAACTTACAGAGTTAAACTCGTGTGTGTTTGCAGCAGTTTAGAAACCCTTTCTGTGCAGAGATGCAAAACTGTCATTTCCAGCCAAATCCAGGCACATAAGAAAAAGCAGTAATAGTGCGTCTAAAACACAGAAGAAACGCATCATTCAAACTGCTCTGCTGTGTGTTCGTTTCAACTAAGGGAGCTGAAGCTGTGTTTCATTCAGCGAGTTAGGCAACACGTTTCTTCTAGGAACTGCGTTTGGATTTTCCAGAGCGAAAGGGAGCATATGCTGTAAAGAGAAATATCTCGCTCTAAAACCAAAACGGAGCAATCTAACTGAATGCTTGTCAATGTGTGCATTCAACTTACAGAGTTAAACTCGTGTGTGTTTGCAGCAGTTTAGAAACCCTTTCTGTGCAGAGATGCAAAACTGTCATTTCCAGCCAAATCCAGGCACATAAGAAAAAGCAGTAATAGTGCGTCTAAAACACAGAGAAACGCATCATTCAAACTGCTCTGCTGTGTGTTCGTTTCAACTAAGGGAGCTGAAGCTGTGTTTCATTCAGCGAGTTGGCAACACGTTTCTTCTAGGAACTGCGTTTGGATTTTCCAGAGCGAAAGGGAGCATATGCTGTAAAGAGAAATATCTCGCTCTAAAACCAAAACGGAGCAATCTAACTGAATGCTTGTCAATGTGTGCATTCAACTTACAGAGTTAAACTCGTGTGTGTTTGCAGCAGTTTAGAAACCCTTTCTGTGCAGAGATGCAAAACTGTCATTTCCAGCCAAATCCAGGCACATAAGAAAAAGCAGTAATAGTGCGTCTAAAACACAGAAGAAACGCATCATTCAAACTGCTCTGCTGTGTGTTCGTTTCAACTAAGGGAGCTGAAGCTGTGTTTCATTCAGCGAGTTAGCAACACGTTTCTTCTAGGAACTGCGTTTGGATTTTCCAGAGCGAAAGGGAGCATATGCTGTAAAGAGAAATATCTCGCTCTAAAACCAAAACGGAGCAATCTAACTGAATGCTTGTCAATGTGTGCATTCAACTTACAGAGTTAAACTCGTGTGTGTTTGCAGCAGTTTAGAAACCCTTTCTGTGCAGAGATGCAAAACTGTCATTTCCAGCCAAATCCAGGCACATAAGAAAAAGCAGTAATAGTGCGTCTAAAACACAGAAGAAACGCATCATTCAAACTGCTCTGCTGTGTGTTCGTTTCAACTAAGGGAGCTGAAGCTGTGTTTCATTCAGCGAGTTAGCAACACGTTTCTTCTAGGAACTGCGTTTGGATTTTCCAGAGCGAAAGGGAGCATATGCTGTAAAGAGAAATATCTCGCTCTAAAACCAAAACGGAGCAATCTAACTGAATGCTTGTCAATGTGTGCATTCAACTTACAGAGTTAAACTCGTGTGTGTTTGCAGCAGTTTAGAAACCCTTTCTGTGCAGAGATGCAAAACTGTCATTTCCAGCCAAATCCAGGCACATAAGAAAAAGCAGTAATAGTGCGTCTAAAACACAGAAGAAACGCATCATTCAAACTGCTCTGCTGTGTGTTCGTTTCAACTAAGGGAGCTGAAGCTGTGTTTCATTCAGCGAGTTAGCAACACGTTTCTTCTAGGAACTGCGTTTGGATTTTCCAGAGCGAAAGGGAGCATATGCTGTAAAGAGAAATATCTCGCTCTAAAACCAAAACGGAGCAATCTAACTGAATGCTTGTCAATGTGTGCATTCAACTTACAGAGTTAAACTCGTGTGTGTTTGCAGCAGTTTAGAAACCCTTTCTGTGCAGAGATGCAAAACTGTCATTTCCAGCCAAATCCAGGCACATAAGAAAAAGCAGTAATAGTGCGTCTAAAACACAGAAGAAACGCATCATTCAAACTGCTCTGCTGTGTGTTCGTTTCAACTAAGGGAGCTGAAGCTATGTTTCATTGACCGAGTTAGCAACACGTTTCTTCTAGGAACTGCGTTTGGATTTTCCAGAGCGAAAGGGAGCATATGCTGTAAAGAGAAATATCTCGCTCTAAAACCAAAACGGAGCAATCTAACTGAATGCTTGTCAATGTGTGCATTCAACTTACAGAGTTAAACTCGTGTGTGTTTGCAGCAGTTTAGAAACCCTTTCTGTACAGAGATGCAAAACTGTCATTTCCAGCCAAATCCAGGCACATAAGAAAAAGCAGTAATAGTGCGTCTAAAACACAGAAGAAACGCATCATTCAAACTGCTCTGCTGTGTGTTCGTTTCAACTAAGGGAGCTGAAGCTGGGTTTCATTCAGCGAGTTAGCAACACGTTTCTTCTAGGAACTGCGTTTGGATTTTCCAGAGCGAAAGGGAGCATATGCTGTAAAGAGAAATATCTCGCTCTAAAACCAAAACGGAGCAATCTAACTGAATGCTTGTCAATGTGTGCATTCAACTTACAGAGTTAAACTCGTGTGTGTTTGCAGCAGTTTAGAAACCCTTTCTGTGCAGAGATGCAAAACTGTCATTTCCAGCCAAATCCAGGCACATAAGAAAAAGCAGTAATAGTGCGTCTAAAACACAGAAGAAACGCATCATTCAAACTGCTCTGCTGTGTGTTCGTTTCAACTAAGGGAGCTGAAGCTGTGTTTCATTCAGCGAGTTAGCAACACGTTTCTTCTAGGAACTGCGTTTGGATTTTCCAGAGCGAAAGGGGGCATATGCTGTAAAGAGAAATATCTCGCTCTAAAACCAAAACGGAGCAATCTAACTGAATGCTTGTCAATGTGTGCATTCAACTTACAGAGTTAAACTCGTGTGTGTTTGCAGCAGTTTAGAAACCCTTTCTGTGCAGAGATGCAAAACTGTAATTTCCAGCCAAATCCAGGCTATAGGAAAAAGCAGTAATAGTGCGTCTAAAACACAGAAGAAACGCATCATTCAAACTGCTCTGCTGTGTGTTGGTTTCAACTAAGGGAGCTGAAGCTGTGTTTCATTCAGCGAGTTAGCAACACGTTTCTTCTAGGAACTGCGTTTGGATTTTCCAGAGGGAAAGGGAGCATATGCTGTAAAGAGAAATATCTCGCTCTAAAACCAAAACGGAGCAATCTAACTGAATGCTTGTCAATGTGTGCATTCAACTTACAGAGTTAAACTCGTGTGTGTTTGCAGCAGTTTAGAAACCCTTTCTGTGCAGAGATGCAAAACTGTCATTTCCAGCCAAATCCAGGCACATAAGAAAAAGCAGTAATAGTGCGTCTAAAACACAGAAGAAACGCATCATTCAAACTGCTCTGCTGTGTGTTCGTTTCAACTAAGGGAGCTGAAGCTGTGTTTCATTCAGCGAGTTGGCAACACGTTTCTTCTAGGAACTGCGTTTGGATTTTCCAGAGCGAAAGGGAGCATATGCTGTAAAGAGAAATATCTCGCTCTAAAACCAAAAAGGAGCAATCTAACTGAATGCTTGTCAATGTGTGCATTCAACTTACAGAGTTAAACTCGTGTGTGTTTGCAGCAGTTTAGAAACCCTTTCTGTGCAGAGATGCAAAACTGTCATTTCCAGCCAAATCCAGGCACATAAGAAAAAGCAGTAATAGTGCGTCTAAAACACAGAAGAAACGCATCATTCAAACTGCTCTGCTGTGTGTTCGTTTCAACTAAGGGAGCTGAAGCTGTGTTTCATTCAGCGAGTTAGCAACACGTTTCTTCTAGAGAACTGCGTTTGGATTTTCCAGAGCGAAAGGGAGCATATGCTGTAAAGAGAAATATCTCGCTCTAAAACCCAAAACGGAGCAATCTAACTGAATGCTTGTCAATGTGTGCATTCAACTTACAGAGTTAAACTCGTGTGTGTTTGCAGCAGTTTAGAAACCCTTTCTGTGCAGAGATGCAAAACTGTCATTTCCAGCCAAATCCAGGCACATAAGAAAAAGCAGTAATAGTGCGTCTAAAACACAGAAGAAACGCATCATTCAAACTGCTCTGCTGTGTGTTCGTTTCAACTAAGGGAGCTGAAGCTGTGTTTCATTCAGCGAGTTAGCAACACGTTTCTTGGGGGAACTGCGTTTGGATTTTCCAGAGCGAAAGGGAGCATATGCTGTAAAGAGAAATATCTCGCTCTAAAACCAAAACGGAGCAATCTAACTGAATGCTTGTCAATGTGTGCATTCAACTTACAGAGTTAAACTCGTGTGTGTGTGCAGCAGTTTAGAAACCCTTTCTGTGCAGAGATGCAAAACTGTCATTTCCAACCAAATCCAGGCACATAAGAAAAAGCAGTAATAGTGCGTCTAAAACACAGAAGAAACGCATCATTCAAACTGCTCTGCTGTGTGTTCGTTTCAACTAAGGGAGCTGAAGCTGTGTTTCATTCAGCGAGTAGGCAACACGTTTCTTCTAGGAACTGCGTTTGGATTTTCCAGAGCGAAAGGGAGCATATGCTGTAAAGAGAAATATCTCGCTCTAAAACCAAAACGGAGCAATCTAACTGAATGCTTGTCAATGTGTGCATTCAACTTACAGAGATAAACTCGTGTGTGTTTGCAACAGTTTAGAAACCCTTTCTGTGCAGAGATGCAAAACTGTCATTTCCAGCCAAATCCAGGCACATAAGAAAAAGCAGTAATAGTGCGTCTAAAACACAGAAGAAACGCATCATTCAAACTGCTCTGCTGTGTGTTCGTTTCAACTAAGGGAGCTGAAGCTGTGTTTCATTCAGCGAGTTGGCAACACGTTTCTTGTAGGAACTGCGTTTGGATTTTCCAGAGCGAAAGGGCGCATATGCTGTAAAGAGAAATATCTCGCTCTAAAACCAAAACGGAGCAATCTAACTGAATGCTTGTCAATGTGTGCATTCAACTTACAGAGATAAACTCGTGTGTGTTTGCAGCAGTTTAGAAACCCTTTCTGTACAGAGATGCAAAACTGTCATTTCCAGCCAAATCCAGGCACATAAGGAAAAGCAGTAATAGTGCGTCTAAAACACAGAAGAAACGCATCATTCAAACTGCTCTGCTGTGTGTTCGTTTCAGCTAAGGGAGCTGAAGCTGTGTTTCATTCAGCGAGTTAGCAACACTTTTCTTCTGGGAACTGCGTTTGGATTTTCCAGAGCGAAAGGGAGCATATGCTGTAAAGAGAAATATCTCACTCTAAAACCAAAACGGAGCAATCTAACTGAATGCTTGTCAATGTGTGCATTCAACTTACAGAGTTAAACTCGTGTGTGTTTGCAGCAGTTTAGAAACCCTTTCTGTGCAGAGATGCAAAGCTGTCATTTCCAGCCAAATCCAGGCACATAAGAAAAAGCAGTAATAGTGCGTCTAAAACACAGAGGAAACGCATCATTCAAACTGCTCTGCTGTGTGATCGTTTCAACTAAGGGAGCTGAAGCTGTGTTTCATTCAGCGAGTTGGCAACACGTTTCTTCTAGGAACTGCGTTTTGATTTTCCAGAGCGAAAGGGCGCATATGCTGTAAAGAGAAATATCTCGCTCTAAAACCAAAACGGAGCAATCTAACTGAATGCTTGTCAATGTGTGCATTCAACTTAAAGAGTTAAACTCGTGTGTGTTTGCAGCAGTTTAGAAACCCTTTCTGTTCAGAGATGCACATCTGTCATTTCCAGCCAAACCCAGGCACATAAGAAAAAGCAGTAATAGTGCGTCTAAAACACAGAAGAAAGGCATCATTCAAACTGCTCTGCTCTGTGTTCGTTTCAACTAAGGGAGCTGAAGCTGTGTTTCTTTCAGCGAGTTGGCAACACGTTTCTTCTAGGAACTGCGTTTGGATTTTCCAGAGCGAAAGGGAGCATATGCTGTAAAGAGAAATATCTCGCTCTAAAACCAAAACGGAGCAATCTAACTGAATGCTTGTCAATGTGTGCATTCAACTTACAGAGATAAACTCGTGTGTGTGTGCGGCAGTTTAGAAACCCTTTCTGTGCAGAGATGCAAAACTGTCATTTCCAGCCAAATCCAGGCACATAAGAAAAAGCAGTAATAGTGCGTCTAAAACACAGAAGAAACGCATCATTCAAACTGCTCTGCTGTGTGTTCGTTTCAACTAAGGGAGCTGAAGCTGTGTTTCATTCAGCGAGTTTTCAACATGTTTCTTCTAGGAACTGCGTTTGGATTTTCCAGAGCAAAAGGGCGCATATGCTGTAAAGAGAAATATCTCGCTCTAAAACCAAAACGGAGCAATCTAACTGAATGCTTGTCAATGTGTGCATTCAACTTACAGAGTTAAACTCGTGTGTGTTTGCAGCAGTTTAGAAACCCTTTCTGTGCAGAGATGCAAAACTGTAATTTCCAGCCAAATCCAGGCACCTAAGAAAAAGCAGTAATAGTGCGTCTAAAACACAGAAGAAACGCATCATTCAAACTGCTCTGCTGTGTGTTCGTTTCAACTAAGGGAGCTGAAGCTGTGTTTCATTCAGCGAGTTAGCAACACGTTTCTTCTAGGAACTGCGTTTGGATTTTCCAGAGCGAAAAGGAGCATATGATGTAAAGAGAAATATCTCGCCTTAAAACCAAAACGGAGCAATCTAACTGAATCCTTGTCAGTGTGTGCATTCAACTTACAGAGTTAAACTCGTGTGTGTTTGCAGCAGTTTAGAAACCCTTTCTGTACAGAGATGCAAAACTGTCATTTCCAGCCAAATCCAGGCACATAAGGAAAAGCAGTAATAGTGCGTCTAAAACACAGAAGAAACGCATCATTCAAACTGCTCTGCTGTGTGTTCGTTTCAGCTAAGGGAGCTGAAGCTGTGTTTCATTCAGCGAGTTAGCAACACGTTTCTTCTAGGAACTGCGTTTGGATTTTCCAGAGCGAAAGGGAGCATATGCTGTAAAGAGAAATATCTCGCTCTAAAACCAAAACGGAGCAATCTAACTGAATGCTTGTCAATGTGTGCATTCAACTTACAGAGTTAAACTCGTGTGTGTTTGCAGCAGTTTAGAAACCCTTTCTGTGCAGAGATGCAAAACTGTCATTTCCAGCCAAATCCAGGCACATAAGAAAAAGCAGTAATAGTGCGTCTAAAACACAGAAGAAACGCATCATTCAAACTGCTCTGCTGTGTGTTCGTTTCAACTAAGGGAGCTGAAGCTGTGTTTCATTCAGCGAGTTGGCCTCACGTTTCTTCTAGGAACTGCGTTTGGATTTTCCAGAGCGAAAGGGCGCATATGCTGTAAAGAGAAATATCTCGCTCTAAAACCAAAACGGAGCAATCTAACTGAATGCTTGTCAATGTGTGCATTCAACTTACAGAGTTAAACTCGTGTGTGTTTGCAGCAGTTTAGAAACCCTTTCTGTGCAGAGATGCAAAACTGTCATTTCCAGCCAAATCCAGGCACCTAAGAAAAAGCAGTAATAGTGCGTCTAAAACACAGAAGAAACGCATCATTCAAACTGCTCTGCTGTGTGTTCGTTTCAACTAAGGGAGCTGAAGCTGTGTTTCATTCAGCGAGTTGGCAACACGTTTCTTCTAGGAACTGCGTTTGGATTTTCCAGAGCGAAAGGGAGCATATGCTGTAAAGAGAAATATCTCGCTCTAAAACCAAAACGGAGCAATCTAACTGAATGCTTGTCAATGTGTGCATTCAACTTACAGAGTTAAACTCGTGTGTGTTTGCAGCAGTTTAGAAACCCTTTCTGTGCAGAGATGCAAAACTGTCATTTCCAGCCAAATCCAGGCACATAAGAAAAAGCAGTAATAGTGCGTCTAAAACACAGAAGAAACGCATCATTCAAACTGCTCTGCTGTGTGTTCGTTTCAACTAAGGGAGCTGAAGCTGTGTTTCATTCAGCGAGTTGGCAACACGTTTCTTCTAGGAACTGCGTTTGGATTTTCCAGAGCGAAAGGGAGCATATGCTGTAAAGAGAAATATCTCGCTCTAAAACCAAAACGGAGCAATCTAACTGAATGCTTGTCAATGTGTGCATTCAACTTACAGAGTTAAACTCGTGTGTGTTTGCAGCAGTTTAGAAACCCTTTCTGTGCAGAGATGCAAAACTGTCATTTCCAGCCAAATCCAGGCACATAAGAAAAAGCAGTAATAGTGCGTCTAAAACACAGAAGAAACGCATCATTCAAACTGCTCTGCTGTGTGTTCGTTTCAACTAAGGGAGCTGAAGCTGTGTTTCATTCAGCGAGTTGGCAACACGTTTCTTCTAGGAACTGCGTTTGGATTTTCCAGAGCGAAAGGGAGCATATGCTGTAAAGAGAAATATCTCGCTCTAAAACCAAAACGGAGCAATCTAACTGAATGCTTGTCAATGTGTGCATTCAACTTACAGAGTTAAACTCGTGTGTGTTTGCAGCAGTTTAGAAACCCTTTCTGTGCAGAGATGCAAAACTGTCATTTCCAGCCAAATCCAGGCACATAAGAAAAAGCAGTAATAGTGCGTCTAAAACACAGAAGAAACGCATCATTCAAACTGCTCTGCTGTGTGTTCGTTTCAACTAAGGGAGCTGAAGCTGTGTTTCATTCAGCGAGTTAGCAACACGTTTCTTCTAGGAACTGCGTTTGGATTTTCCAGAGCGAAAGGGCGCATATGCTGTAAAGAGAAATATCTCGCTCTAAAACCAAAACGGAGCAATCTAACTGAATGCTTGTCAATGTGTGCATTCAACTTACAGAGTTAAACTCGTGTGTGTTTGCAGCAGTTTAGAAACCCTTTCTGTGCAGAGATGCAAAACTGTCATTTCCAGCCAAATCCAGGCACATAAGAAAAAGCAGTAATAGTGCGTCTAAAACACAGAAGAAACGCATCATTCAAACTGCTCTGCTGTGTGTTCGTTTCAACTAAGGGAGCTGAAGCTGTGTTTCATTCAGCGAGTTAGCAACACGTTTCTTCTAGGAACTGCGTTTGGATTTTCCAGAGCGAAAGGGAGCATATGCTGTAAAGAGAAATATCTCGCTCTAAAACCAAAACGGAGCAATCTAACTGAATGCTTGTCAATGTGTGCATTCAACTTACAGAGTTAAACTCGTGTGTGTTTGCAGCAGTTTAGAAACCCTTTCTGTGCAGAGATGCAAAACTGTCATTTCCAGCCAAATCCAGGCACATAAGAAAAAGCAGTAATAGTGCGTCTAAAACACAGAAGAAACGCATCATTCAAACTGCTCTGCTGTGTGTTCTTTTCAACTAAGGGAGCTGAAGCTGTGTTTCATTCAGCGAGTTAGCAACACGTTTCTTCTAGGAACTGCGTTTGGATTTTCCAGAGCGAAAGGGAGCATATGCTGTAAAGAGAAATATCTCGCTCTAAAACCAAAACGGAGCAATCTAACTGAATGCTTGTCAATGTGTGCATTCAACTTACAGAGTTAAACTCGTGTGTGTTTGCAGCAGTTTAGAAACCCTTTCTGTGCAGAGATGCAAAACTGTCATTTCCAGCCAAATCCAGGCACATAAGAAAAAGCAGTAATAGTGCGTCTAAAACACAGAAGAAACGCATCATTCAAACTGCTCTGCTGTGTGTTCGTTTCAACTAAGGGAGCTGAAGCTGTGTTTCATTCAGCGAGTTAGCAACACGTTTCTTCTAGGAACTGCGTTTGGATTTTCCAGAGCGAAAGGGAGCATATGCTGTAAAGAGAAATATCTCGCTCTAAAACCAAAACGGAGCAATCTAACTGAATGCTTGTCAATGTGTGCATTCAACTTACAGAGTTAAACTCGTGTGTGTTTGCAGCAGTTTAGAAACCCTTTCTGTGCAGAGATGCAAAACTGTCATTTCCAGCCAAATCCAGGCACATAAGAAAAAGCAGTAATAGTGCGTCTAAAACACAGAAGAAACGCATCATTCAAACTGCTCTGCTGTGTGTTCGTTTCAACTAAGGGAGCTGAAGCTGTGTTTCATTCAGCGAGTTAGCAACACGTTTCTTCTAGGAACTGCGTTTGGATTTTCCAGAGCGAAAGGGAGCATATGCTGTAAAGAGAAATATCTCGCTCTAAAACCAAAACGGAGCAATCTAACTGAATGCTTGTCAATGTGTGCATTCAACTTACAGAGTTAAACTCGTGTGTGTTTGCAGCAGTTTAGAAACCCTTTCTGTGCAGAGATGCAAAACTGTCATTTCCAGCCAAATCCAGTCACGTAAGAAAAAGCAGTAATAGTGCGTCTAAAACACAGAAGAAACGCATCATTCAAACTGCTCTGCTGTGTGTTCGTTTCAACTAAGGGAGCTGAAGCTGTGTTTCATTCAGCGAGTTAGCAACACGTTTCTTCTAGGAACTGCGTTTGGATTTTCCAGAGCGAAAGGGAGCATATGCTGTAAAGAGAAATATCTCGCTCTAAAACCAAAACGGAGCAATCTAACTGAATGCTTGTCAATGTGTGCATTCAACTTACAGAGTTAAACTCGTGTGTGTTTGCAGCAGTTTAGAAACCCTTTCTGTGCAGAGATGCAAAACTGTCATTTCCAGCCAAATCCAGGCACATAAGAAAAAGCAGTAATAGTGCGTCTAAAACACAGAAGAAACGCATCATTCAAACTGCTCTGCTGTGTGTTCGTTTCAGCTAAGGGAGCTGAAGCTGTGTTTCATTCAGCGAGTTAGCAACACGTTTCTTCTAGGAACTGCGTTTGGATTTTCCAGAGCGAAAGGGAGCATATGCTGTAAAGAGAAATATCTCGCTCTAAAACCAAAACGGAGCAATCTAACTGAATGCTTGTCAATGTGTGCATTCAACTTACAGAGTTAAACTCGTGTGTGTTTGCAGCAGTTTAGAAACCCTTTCTGTGCAGAGATGCAAAACTGTCATTTCCAGCCAAATCCAGGCACATAAGAAAAAGCAGTAAGAGAGCGTCTAAAACACAGAGAAACGCATCATTCAAACTGCTCTGCTGTGTGTTCGTTTCAACTAAGGGAGCTGAAGCTGTGTTTCATTCAGCGAGTTAGCAACACGTTTCTTCTAGGAACTGCGTTTGGATTTTCCAGAGCGAAAGGGAGCATATGCTGTAAAGAGAAATATCTCGCTCTAAAACCAAAACGGAGCAATCTAACTGAATGCTTGTCAATGTGTGCATTCAACTTACAGAGTTAAACTCGTGTGTGTTTGCAGCAGTTTAGAAACCCTTTCTGTGCAGAGATGCAAAACTGTCATTTCCAGCCAAATCCAGGCACATAAGAAAAAGCAGTAATAGTGCGTCTAAAACACAGAAGCAACGCATCATTCAAACTGCTCTGCTGTGTGTTCGTTTCAACTAAGGGAGCTTAAGCTGTGTTTCATTCAGCGAGTTAGCCACACGTTTCTTCTAGGAACTGCGTTTGGATTTTCCAGAGCGAAAGGGAGCATATGCTGTTTTGGGAAATATCTCACGTTAAAAACGGAAAGGCAGCTATCTGGAAGATAGCTTGTTAATATGTGCATTCAGTTAACAGAGTTTAACTCGTCCTCGGTGTATGCAGTATGACTCCCTTTAAAATTCTGAAAAAGATATCTTTGAACATGCTCTGGTGTTGTCCTTTCAACTAAGAGAATTCAATCTATGTTTTCATTCTGCAGCTTAGAAACATATGTCCTATAGGAGCCAGATTTGGACCTGCGGGAGTGAATGGGTATACGTGTTGTATGGGGAAATATCTCACATTGAAAACTGAAATGAAGTTATCTGGATCAATGCTTGTCATATGCATTCAACTTACAGTGATAAACCGGTGCGTGTATGCACCAGTTTAAAATCCCTTTCTATTTAGAACCTAAAAACACACACATCCAGCAAAATACCGGAGTATAAGAAACCTCAGTAAGACTTCCTTTAAAACACAGAAGAAAGATAGTTTTGAAACTGTTCTGCTGTGTGTCCATTCAAATAAATGTATTGAATCTCTTTTGGATTCCGTAGCAAAGAAAGGCGTTTCTTACAGGAGCTAGATTTTTTCATTCCAGAAGCAATGAGAGTAAAGGCTATAAAGGGAAGTATCTCCCCCTTAAAAACTTAAACGAAGCTCTCTGGGAGAAAGCTCGTCAATGTGTGCGTCAACTTATGCAGTTAAACTGACGTGTGGACGCAGCAGTTTAAAAACCCTTTCTGCAGGCCAATATCCATGATGAACATAGATGCAAAAATCTTCAATAAAATACTGGCAAACCGATTGCAACAGCACATCAAAAAGGTTATCCACCATGATCAAGTAGGCTTCATCCTTTGGATGGAAGGCTGGTTCAACATACGCAAATCTATAAACATAATCCACCACATAAACAGAACCAAAGACAAAAACCACATGATAATCTCAATTGATGCAGAGAAGGCCTTTGTAAAAATTCAACAGCCCTTTATGCTAAAAAATCTCAATAAACTAGGTATTGATGGAACATATCTCAAAATGATAAAAGCTATTTACGACAAACCAACAGCCAATATCATACTGAATGGGCAAAAACTAGAAGCATTCCCTTTGAAATCGGGCACTAGACAAGGATGTCCTCTCTCACCACTCCTATTCAATATAGTACTGGAAGTTCTAGCCAGAGCAATCAGGCAAGAAAAAGAAATAAAGGGTATTCAAATAGGAAAGGAGGAAGTCAAATTGTCTCTATTTGCAGACGATATGATTGTGTATCTAGAAGACCCCATCGTCTCAGCCCAAAATCTCCTGAAACTGATAAGCAACTTCAGCAAAGTCTAGGATAAAAAATCAATGTGCAAAAATCACAAGCATTCCTATACACCAATAAGAGACTTAAAGACAGCCAAATCAAGAACCAACTACCATACACAATCGCTACAAAGAGAATAAAATACCTAGGAATACAACTAACAAGGAATGTAAAGGACCTCTTCAAAGAGAACTACCAACCACTGCTCAATGAAATAAGAGAGGACAGAAACAGATGGAGAAATATTCCATGTTCATGGCTAGGAAGAATCAATATTGTCAAAATCGTCATACTGCCCAAAGTAATTTACAGATTCAACACTATCCCTATCAAGCTACCAATGACCTTCTTTGAAGAACTGGAAAAAACCACCTTAAACTTTATATGGAACCAAAAGAGAGCCCGCATAGCCAAGTCAATTCTAAGCAAAAAGAACAAAGCTGGAGGCATCACACTCCCGGACTTCAAACTATACTACAAAGCTACAGTAATCAAAACAGCATGGTACTGGTACCAAAACGGAGATATAGACCAATGGAAAAGAACAGAGGCCTCCAACGAAACACAAAACATCTACAACCATCCGATCTTTGACAAACCTGACAAAAACAAACAATGTGGAAGCGAGTCCTTGTTTAATAAATGGTGTTGGGAAAACTGGCTAGTCATGTGCAGAAAGCAGAAGCTGGACCCCTTCCTGACCCCTTATACTAAAATTAACTCCAGATGGATTAAAGACTTAAACATAAGACCTAACACCATAAAAACCTTAGAAGAAAATCTAGGCAAAACCATTCAGGACATAGGCGTAGGCAAGGACTTCATGACCAAAACACCAAAAGCAGTTGCAACAAAAGCCAAAATAGACAAATGGGACCTAATCAAACTCCATAGCTTCTGCACAGCAAAAGAAACAGTCATTAGAGTGAATCGGCAACCAACAGAATGGGAAAAAATTTTTGCAGTCTACCCATCTGACAAAGGGCTGATAACCAGAATCTACAAAGAACTGAAACAGATTTACAAGAAAAAAACAAGCAAATTCAAAAGTGGGCGAAGGATATGAACAGACACTTTACAAAAGAAGACATACATGAAGCCAACAAACATATGAAAAAATGCCCATCATCACTGGTCATTAGAGAAATGCAAATCAAAACTACATTGAGATACCATCTCACGCCAGTTAGAATGGGGGATCATTAAAAAATCTGGAGACAACAGATGCTGGAGAGGATGTGGAGAAATAGGAACGCTTTTACACTGTTGGTGGGAGTGTAAATTAGTTCAACAATTGTGGAAGATGGTGTGGCGATTCCTCAAGGACCTAGAAATAGAAATTCCATTTGATCCAGCAATCCCATTACTGGGTATATATCCAAAAGACTATAAATCGTTCTACTATAAGGACACATGCATACGAATGTTCATTGCAGCACAGATTACAATAGCACAGACCTGGAACCAACCCAAATGCCCATCGATGATAGACTGGACAGGGAAAATGTGGCACATATATACCATGGAATGTTATGCAGCCATCAAAAACAATGAGTTCGTGTCCTTTGTAGGGACATGGATGAACCTGGAAACCATCATTCTCAGCAAACTGACACAAGAACAGAAAATCAAACACCACATGTTCTCACTCATAGGCGGGTGTTGAACAATGCGAACCCATGGACACAGGGAGGAGAGTATCACACACTGGGGTCTGTCGGGTGAAAAAGGGGAGGGATAGTGGGGGGTGGGGAGTTGGGGAGGGATAGCATGGGGAGAAATGCCAGATATAGGTGATGGGGGAGGAAGGCAGCAAATCACACTGCCATGTGTGTACATATGCAACAATCTTCCATATTCTTCACATGTACCCCCAAACCTAAAATGCAATTAAAAAAATAAAAACACTATTTAAAAAAAAAAAAAATGAAAACAAAGTTTCAACTCTCTGAATTTTACAATCACACAGCCAATCAGTATCTAAGATACATTTACTCTTAGTTTCCTAGAGAGTCTTTCTAATTTTTCCCACAGGCTGGGGTTTCTTTGAAATATCTGTTTTTAACGTCTACACTAAGAGTGTTTCTAAGCTGCTGAATACAAACATCAGTTAAACTCTGGAATGTGAATGCACACATTGCAAAGCAGTTTCACAAACAGCTTCCTTTTAGTTTTTATTGTGAGATATTTGTCTTTTCATCATAGGCCACTATTCAGTTTGATATGTCCCTTTCTAGATTCTACAAAAAGGGTGTTTCTAGACTGCTGAATAAAACATAAGTTCACCTCTTTGAGTTGAACCGACCGACAGTAAAGTAGTTCAAAAGATTTCTTTTCTCTATGTTTCAATGCCAGTCTTTCTGGTTTTTCCTATATTCCGGGGCTTTCTTGAAAATATCTGTTTTAAATTCTACAGAAACAGTTCCAGCCAAAATTTTCAGTGCCTGAATGTATGTTCGCCGGGAGCAGAGGAGCCGGTTGTCTCTGAAGAACAAGAGATGAAGGGCAGGTGAATTGATAAACCGCCTTGTGGAGAGGTCAAAGCCCAGCCAGGCAGCCATCCAATGGCACATGGAGACCGAGAGAGTGTCCCAGTCCCACACGGTCATAGAATCCCGGAGCTTCATCATCATTGAACCTGCAGAATCATCCAGAAGCACTTTTGAAGGGGGAAACAGACATGAAAAGCATCCCTATGAAGTTTCCCTTTGCTGGACTGGGGGAGTGATCTTTGTTGAAGACACTGAGCCAGACCAAGAAGCCTCTACATAGAAAGAGGAAGGACATATTATTGGCCAGGGTCCAGGCCAAATACAGCACAATACCACCTCCACTGGCATCCAGGGGTTGTGCAAAACCGTTCATTTGGCCAGAAAGGCAAGTGTTGGGTGACAGAGATTCTTGCCACATAAGGTCCTTGGCGCCCTGCTCTGGCCCTGTGTCGAGCTGCACGTAGATTTCTCAGTGAGTGCAAAGGCCCATGCAGTGAGAATAATCTTCCTTGAGGTCGGTTCAATCCCTCCTGCAGGTGGACAGTGAGCTGTGGTGAGGCTTTTGTCCTTGGCTGGGTGTTGTTATCATCTTGGTCCTAAGAAAGAGGCTGCTCACGATGGGGAGGTGACTGAAACCCATGCTGTTCCAACGCTGCTCCCTCCCCACTTTGCCCAGGCCTTCACAAACGCAAGCTAGACCTGCCAGGGTAATGACTGGTTACAGGCCACGCCACACAGGTAGAGACACAGGGAGATACTCAGCAAAAGAGAGGCCATCAAGCATCAAACCGCTCTCCAGTGCACAGGATACACAAGTCCCAACACTCACACAGACACACACACACACACACAAACAGACACAGTGAGTCAGAAAGACGCAGAGCTGGAAAGAGAGAGAGAAACCAGAGAGACCTACAGGCAGACAGATACACACTACTCCCCTTTCACACACAGAGACATACAGCAGTGGCACAGTATGACTCACCTCAGGGCAGCACCTGAAGCTTCAGGGATCTGTTGTCCACCACTAGGACGCTTGGGTGAGAGACCAGACCATGGGCACACAGACAGAGGTGTCCTTGAAATGACCAGGGCATGGCAATTGGGAGATTCACCTGTACACTGTCAGCAGAGACCTGAGACTGGGATTTCAAGCTGATCCCCCAGCGCTCCCTCTGCCTGAGTTTTCTTTCTCCTGGCCCAGCTTGGGCAAATCCTGCCCTCCAGAGACTATCCTGTGAATGTACTGGTGAGGAGGGGCCTGAGCACCGTTCCTGACACACTACCGCAGGGGGCCCCTCTTTTGTGACATCTCAGGAACTCATCACCATGGCAATGGTGAATGTCACTATGACCCAAGGAGAGGCTAGTGCTTCGTGTATGCACATTGCCGTGGCTGACTAGACTCGCCCCTGGCTCCCAGAAGTCAGGCTGCAGCCCTTTAAGATATAGCTGCAGCAAAGGTGGTGGCGGAGAGCATGGCGGTGAAAGAGGCGGGTTAGTGGAGGCCTGGGAAAGGGGCACGCATGAGACCAAGTCAGGGTAACACCCATAGGGCTTGTGTCCTCAGGGACTCCATGAGTGAGCAGTATTCTGCTTCACCTCCCTGTGGAAGGGAAATTCAAGGCACCCTATGGGCTCTCTGGACTCTGCCTAGGATACAATTTAGGATCCTGGCAGGGTAAGCAGGAATGGAATTACAATGGAGAGAGGTGGGAAGCTCCTTGCTGGGCTCAGAAAAATCCCATGGGCCCCAAGGCTTGATGCCCCACCCCACCACCCAGCAGGTACTCCTAACAATACTGCCCCTGCACCCAGGGAAATCCAATCCCTTTGGATCACTTCCTGGCATCGATGGCAGCAAAAATATTCAGTGCTTGAAGGCTCTTTCCCCAGGAGCAGAGATGGCCTTCAAGAATGAGAGGAAGGGCAGGTGAATTGCAACACCGCCTTGTGGAGAGGGCGAAAGGCAGCAAAGCAACCATCCCATGGGACATGGAGACCGAGAGAGCATCCCTGTCCCACACGGGAATGGAAGCCCAGAGCTCCAAGATAATTACACCTGCCCAGTCATCCAGAAACAGGTTTAGAGATGGAAACCGACATGAAATGCATTCCCAGGAAGTTTACCCCTGCTGGACTAAGGAATGTCCTTTGTTGAAGTCACTGAGCCAGACCAAGAAGTTTCTACAGAAAAAGAAGGATAATGGAGCCTAGGGCAGATTACAGGCCAAATACAGCACAATGCCACCTCCACAGGCATCCGGGTTGGGGGCATTCCAAACGGTTGACTTAGCCAGGAAGTCCAGCGTTGGAGTGAGAGATGCTTGCTACATCCCGTTTTTGGTGCCATGTTCTGGCCATGTGTCAAGCTGTGGCTAGATTTCTCAATGAGGGCAAAGGCCAGAGAATTGAAAAACATCTTCTTCAAGGTCGGTGGGCAGCTCTCCTGCAGATGAACAGTGAGCTGTGGTGAGGCTTTTGTCCATGGCTGGATATGTGATCATCTTGGTCCTAAGAAAGAGGCCGCTCAGAATGTGGAGGTGACTGAAGCTTATGATGGTCCGATGCATCTCCCTACCCACCTTGCTTAAGCCTTCACAAACGCTAGATGGAAATGCTGGGGAAATTAATGATGACCGGCCATGGGACCCAGACAGAGACGCAGGGATAAGCTCAGCAAAAGAGAGGCTGTACTGCAAGAAACTGCCCTCCAGCACATAGGACACATGTTTCCCAATACACACACACATACACATGCACACATGCACACAGGCACACACAGACACAGAATGTGAGAAAGAGAGGGAGTGGGAAAGAAGGAGAGAAAACCCAGAAAGACATACAGGCGCACACGCACAAACAACATGCTTTCCACACACACACAGACATATAGAAGTGGCAGAGTATCACTCACTGCCAAGCAGCCCCTGAAGCTGCAGGGTTCCATTTTCCACCACTAGGACGTGCCTGACACACTGCCACAGGGGGCTTCTCCTTTGTGACGTCTCAGGAACCCATCACTGGGGTAATGCTGAATGTCTTTATGACCCAAGGAGTGGCTCATGCTTCGCACATATAGACTGGTGAGGCAGAATTGACTCCCGCCTTGCTCCGAAATGTCAGGCTTCTGCCCATTTAAGAAATGGCTGAGGTGGAGGTGGCGGTGGAGAAAAGGGTGGCAAAAATGGAGGGTTTGGAGAGGCCTGGGAAAGGATAGTGTTCGAGACCAAGCCAGGGTCACACCCATATGACCTGCTCTTCACCTGCTCTTCCTCTCTCATTCTTGAGGGCCATTCTGCTCCTCTGCTCCTGGGGGAAAAATGTCGTCAAGCACTGAATCTTTTGGCTGCTATGGATGTCAGGGAGTAAGTGAAAGGAATTGGGTTTCACTGGGTGCAGGGGAAATTGCACCAGGTGTACCTGTCGTGTTGTGGGGTGGGGACTCCACGCCATGGGGCCATGAGATCTTTCTGAGCCCCAGTGAGGTCTTTCCCACGTCTCCTTATTGTAATCCCATTCCCACTTACCCAGGTGGGATCCAAATTGAGATCTGAGAAGGAGTCCTGGTGCCCATCGGATGCCCTGAATCTCTTTTTCTGCCAGGAGCTGAAGCAGAAGACCACTTGCTCATGGAGGCCCTGAGGACACGAGTCCTGTGGGTTTGACCGGGGCATGTTGTCGTGCATACCCCTTTCCCAGACCCCCACATACTGGCCACTTTCGCTGTCGCTTTCTCCAATGTCACCTCCACCACAGCCATTTCTTAAATGGGCCACAGCCTGACTTCCCAGAGAGGCAGGAGTCAAGTCCACTATACCAGTGTGAATGTGTGAAGAAGTAGCGGCTCATTGCTTCATAGTGACGTTCACTGTTGTCCCATGATGGGTTCCTGTGACGTCACAAAGGAAGAGCCCCCTCTGGCAGTGTGTCTGGAACGGGGCTCAGGCCCCATCTCTCCAGGACGTCCACATGTTAGTTTCTGGACAGGATAGTCTCTAGAGGCCAGGATTCGAAGAAGGTGGGCCAGGAGAAAGAAACCTCAGGTGGAAGGAGGGAAGGAGGAGCAGAGCAGAATCCCTATTTCAGGTCTGCACCAAAGGTGTACAGGAGAGTCTCCCCCAAATGTCGTGCCCTGGTCATCTCAAGGACAACTCTGCTTGTGTGCCCATGGCAGCTCTCTCAATCGAGGATAATAGTGGTGGACAATGGAACCCTGCAGATTCAGGGTCTTCCTGGGGGTCAGTGATACTCTGCCACTGCTGTGTATCTGTGTGTATGAACTCTCTTTTCTTTCATGATCCTACTCTTTCTGACACACTGCCTCTGTGCATGTGCTTGTGTGTGTGTGTGTGTGTGTGTGTGTGTGTTGGGACATGTGGCTGGTTGTCAGTTGTTTCCCCGGTGGTTCCAGTTACCGATTGTGAAGTCCTGAGCAACGTTGGTAGGGAGGAGCATCATACTAGGATGGGTTTCAGTCACCTGCCCATCCTGAGTGGTCTTCTTAGGACCCAGGCAGTCACACCCATAGCCATGGACAAAAGCCTTACCACAGCTCACTGTCCACCTGCAGAAGGGCTGCCCACTGACCTCAAAGATGATGGTTCTCACTTCTCTCCCCTTAGCCCTCATTGAGAAATCTAGCCAAAAATGGGATGTAGTATGCATCTCTGTCACTCCAATGCTGGCCTTTCTGTCCAAGTCAACCATTTGGCACTCCCCACCCTCAATGACCATGGAGTTTGCATTGTGCTGTATTTGGCCTGGACTCTGGCCTAGGCTCTGTCCTTCCTCTTTCTCTGTAGAGTCTTCTTGGTCTGGCTCAGTGTCTTCAACAAAGAATACTCTCCAGTCCACAGGGGGGAAACTTGGTGGGGATGCGTTTCATGTCTGTTTCCCCTTCCAAACTTGTTTCTGGTTGATTGGGCAGGTGCGATGATTATGGAGCTCTGGGCTTCCATCCCCATGTGGGACTGGTATGCTCTCTTGGTCTCCATGTGCCACTGGATGGCTGTCTGTCTGGCCTGTGCCCTCTACACAAGGTGATGTTGCAATTCATCTGCCCTTCCTCTCTCATTCTTAAAGGCCATCCGGCTCCTCTGCTCCTCAGAAAAGTGCCTTCAAGCACTGAATCTTTGGGCTGCCGTGGTTGCCATGGAGTTAACCAAAGGGATTGGGTTTTTTTTTTTTTAAGATGGGGTTTCACCATGATGGTCAGGCAGGTCTTGAACTCCCAACCTCAGGTGATCCGCCCGCCTTGGCCTCCAAAGTGCTTGGATGACAGGTGTGAGCCACCATGCCCGGCCAGGGATTGGGTTTTGTCAGGTGCATGGGAGCTTGCTTCAGGGGTACCTGCAGGGTGGTGTGGTGGGAAACCATGCCTTGGGGCACATGGGATCTTTCTGAGCCCCAGCGAGGTCCTTACCCCCCAACTCCATTGTAATACCATTTCTGCTTATACAGATGAGATCTAAATGGGATCCAAAAAGGAGTATGGAGAGCGCATCAGGAGCCCTGAATTTTCTCTTCCGCTGGGAGCTGAAGCAAAATAATGGTTGCTCGGGGGAGGTCCTGAGGACATGAGTCTCATGGGTTTGACCCTGGCTTGGTCTCGTGCATGTCTCTTCCCCAGGCTTCCACAAACCTGCCATTTTTGATGCACCACCTCCACCACATCCATTTCTTAAACCAGTCTCAGCCTGACTTTTTGGAGCCAGGCTGGAATCGAGTCCGCCTCACCAGTGCACATGCCTGAAGCACCAGCTGCTCCTCGGGTCATAGTGATGATCACCGTTGCCTGGGTGATGAGTTCCTGAGACATCACAAAGGAGGAGCACGGCCTGTGGCAGTGTGTCAGGAATGGGGCTCAGGACCCTCCTCACCAGGACATCCACATGATAGTCTCTGGAGGCCAGGATTCACTGAAGATGGGACAGCAGGAAGAAATCTCAGGTAGAGGGAGCAACAGGGGGAACAGCAAGGAATCCTAGTCACAGGCCTACGCTAAAGGTGTACAGGTCAGTCTGCCAAATATCATGCCCTGTTCATCTCCAGGACACCTCTCCCTGTGTGTCCATGGGCTGTTCTCTCATCCGAGTTTCTAGTGGTAGACAATGAAACCCTGCATCTTCCGGGAGTTGAACAAAAACACAGAAAAGCAAATTCAAAGATATCTTTCCTTGTAGTTTCAAAGAGTCTTTCTGTTTTTTCCCATTGATTGGGTTTTTGTTGGAAATATCCATTTTTGAAATCTACCCAAAAAGTGTTACTAAGCTGCTGAATACAAACATCAGTTAAACTCAGGAAGGTGAATACACACATTGCAAAGTAGTTGCACGAATAGCTTCCTCTTAGTTTTTAGTGTGAGATATTCGCCTTTTCACCATAGGCCTCCAAACAGGCTAAAATGCCCCTTTCTATATTCTACATGAAGTGAGCTTCAAAACTGCTGAAACAAAATATAGGTTCACCTCTCTGAGTTGAATGGAAACACAGCAAAGTAGTTTAAAGGCTATCTTTATTCTGTATTTCAAAGTCAGTTCTGGATTTTCCCATAGGCTGGGATTTGTTGCAAATATCTGTTTTTAGATTCTACACAAAGAGTGTTTCTAATCTGCTGAATACAAACATCAGTTAAACTTTTGAAGGTAAATGCACACATTGCAAAGCAGTTTCACAAATAGCTTCTTTTTAGTTTTCATTGTGAGATATTTGAATTTTCACTGTAAACCTCCATTCAGTTTTAAATATCCCTTTCTAGATTCTACACAAAGAGTGTTTATATGCTGCTGAATACAAACATCAGTTAAACTCAGAAAGGCCAATGCACACATTGCAAAGCAGTTTCACAAATAGCTTCGTTTTAGTTTTTATTTTAGAATTATTTTTCTTTTCACCATAGGCCTCCAATTCAGTCTGAAATATCCCTTTCTAGATTCTACACGAAGTGTGTTTCTAAACTGCTGAATAAAAACATTGGTTCCACTCTCTGAGTTGAACGGATACAGAGCAAAGCTGTTTCAATGATATCTTTCTTCTTGGTTTCAAAGCCAGTCATTCTGGTTTTTCCCATAGGCCAGTGTTTTGTTTGCAATATCTGTTTTTAAAATCAACACAGAGTGTTTCTAAGCTGAATGAATACAAACATCAGTTAAACTCTGGATGGTGAATGCACACATTGCAAAGTAGTTTCAGAAATAGCTTCCATTTATTTTTTATTGTGAGATATTTTTCTTTTCACCATAGGACTCCATTCAGTCTGAAATGTCCCTTTCTAGATTCTACACGAAGTGTGTTTCTACCCTGGTGAATCAAAAGAGTTTTACCTCTCTGAGTTGAATGGACACACAGCAAAGCAGTTTCAAAGATATCTTTCCTCTGGGTTTGATAACCATTCTTTCTGGTTTTTCCCATA
>JAZHEH010001029.1:0-14296 GCA_036589455.1 Ateles fusciceps
TGTCCATCTCATATTTATATACATGAGGCATGAAAAGAAACAAGGAAGCATGAACCATACTTTCTGTGGTTATGAAAGGGTGAGGGATGATGGGGAAGCAGACAAGGGAAACTGCAAGTGAGAGCAAACAGTTATCAGACTGAACAGAAAAGCATTTCAGCGTAACCATTATAAACATGTCCACGGAATTAAAGAAAAGCATAACTAAAGAAGTAAAGGGAAGTATCATAACAATATAACTCCAAGTAGAGAATAACAATAAAGGAACAGAAATTATAGAATATGATAAAATGGAAATTCTGGAGTTGAAAGGTAGAATAACTAAAATTAAAAATTCACTAGAGAAGGCTCAATATTATATTTGAACTGGCAGAAGAAAAATTCAGTGAGTATGAATATACATCAATAGACATTATTCAAATGAAAAACAAAAAGAATGAAGAAAAATGAACAGAATCTCAGCAAAATATGCCATAACATTAACCACATTAACATATGCATACTGAGAGTACTGGAAGGAGATGAGAAAGGGAAAGAGGAAGAAAAAATATTCAATTAATGGCCAGCAACTTCCTAGATTTTTTTTAAAAACAATAACCTAAGGCGGGGCATGGTGGCTCACACCTGTAATCCCAGCACTTTGGGAGGCTGAGGCTGGAGGATCACAAGGTCAGGAGTTTGAGACCAGCCTGGCCAATATAGTGAAACCTGTCTTTACTAAAAATACAAAAATTAGCCTGGCATGGTGGCACGTGCCTGTAGTCCCAGCTACTCAGGAGGCTGAGGCAGGAGAATCACTTGAACCCGGAAGGCAAAGGTTACAGTGAGCCAAGATCGCGCCACTGCCCTTTAGTCTGAAAGACACAGCAAGACTCTATCTCAAAATAAATAAATAAATAAATAACCTATGCAATCAGGAAACTCAATGAATTCCAAGTTGAATAAATACCAAAAGATCCACAAACACACACACCATGGCAAAAATGCTGAAAGTCAAAAACAGAGAAAATCTTGAAAGCAGCTAGAGGAAAACTTAAAAGAGAACCTCACTTATAAAAGAATACCGCTTACAAAAGAACCACAATAATATAAACAGTTGACCTCATCAGAAACAATAACATATTTAAAGTCCTCAAGGAAAAAAGTATTAACCAAGATTCCTATACACAACAAAGCTATCTTTCAAAAATATAAAATATATATATCCAAAAGAATGAAACCAGGGTCCTGAAGAGGTATTTGTACACCCATGTGCATAGCAGCATTATTCACAATAGCCAAAAGGTAGAAGCAACCCAAGGGTCCATCGACAAATGAATAAACAAAATGTGGTATATGTATACACAATGGAATGTTATTCAGTATTAAAAAGGAATGAAATTCTGACACATGCTACAACATGGCTAAACCTTGAGGACATTATGCTAAGTGAAATAAGCCAGCCACAAAAGGACAAATACTGTATTACTTCACTTATATGAAATACCCAGAGTAGTCAAATTCAGAGATAGAAAGTAGAACAGTAATGGGGAGTTTTTGTTTAATGGGTCTAGAATTTCAGTTTTGCAAGATAAAGAGTTCTGGAGATAGATGGTGGTAAGGGTTGTACGATAATATAAAAATACTTTATACTACTGAACTGTACACTTAAAAATGATTAAGCAGGAGGCCAGGCACGGTGGCTCATGCCTGTAATCCCAGCACTTTGGGAGGCCAAGGCAGGCAGATCACTTGAAGCCAGGAGTTCGAGACCAGCCTGGCCAACATGGCCAAACCCCATCTCTGACAAACATACAAAAATTAGCCAGGCATGAGGGCATATACCTATAATCCCAGCTACCTGTGAGGCTGAGGCACAAGAATAATTCAAGTGAACCCAGGAGGCAGAGGTTGCAGTGAGCTGAGATCATACCACTGCATTCCAGCCTGGATGACAGAGCAAGACTCTGTCTCAAAAAACAAAACCAAAAGATAATTAAGCAGGAAACAAGAGATTGTTGCTGAGAAGGAGACACCATATGAAGGACCAAGGCTCATGAGAGCAAAACACTTTTTTAAACTTTTTAATGATTAAAATGGTAAATTTTATATGTATTTTGCCACTTTACTGTGGTAAAAATGGACAGGAAATGAAGGTGATATAAAGACATCCCAGATAAACAAAAATAGAGAATTCGTTGCTGTATAAGAAACACTAGAGGAAGTTCTTCAGGCTGAAAGCCAGTGACCCTAGAGGATAATCTCAATTTACACAGAAAATCAAAATGTACCAATCAAGGTTATTCTGTAACTGTGACACTAAAATTGCATATTTTTCTCCTTTCTTCTCTGAATTGCTTTAAAAAGCAATTGTATAAAATATATATAATGCATATTGTTGAGCCTATAACATATAGAAACATACTTGTAATATATTTGCAAATAACTGCACAAAAGAGAGAGTTGGAACAAAGCTGTTATTAGGCTAAGGAAATTACTACAGATAGTAAAGTAATATAATGATAGGGAATTTAAAATTTTTTAAAATTTAAACATAATAATTACAACAATAGTATGGTTGGGTTTGTAATATTAATAAACGTAATACAAAAATACCACAAAAAGGGGAAAGACAATAGAATTGCAAAGGAATAACATTTCTATTTCTCATTAGAATTAAATTATGAATTAAGACATACATGTTAAACCCTAGATACTAAAAAATAACTCACATAAATACAGTGAAAAAATAAATAAAGGAATTGAAAAGTTTGTATTAGTTTCCTCAGGCTACGGTAACAAACTACCACAAATTGAGTGGCTTAACACGACAGAAATGTATTCTCTCCCTGTTCTGGAGGCTAAAACCTGCACTCAAGGTGAGTACAGGGCCATGCTCCCTGTGAAGGCTCTAGGAAAGAATCCTCCCTTATCTCTTTCAGCTTCCAGGGGTTCTCAGTAATCCTAAGTGCTCCTTGGCTTGTAGCTGCATCACTCCTAGCAACCAGAAGGAAGGAAATAATAAAGATTCAAGCAAAAAATAATGAAATCAAAAGTAGAAAAACAATAGAAAAAATAAATAAAACCAAAAGTTAGTTCTTTGAAAAGATCAACCAAGTTAACAAAATTAACCTTTTAGCTAGATTGACCAAAAAAAAAAAAAAAAAAAAAAATCAACCAAGTTAACCTTTTAGCTAGACTGACAAAGAAAAAAGAGGGAAGACTCCAATTACTAGAATCAGAAATGAAAGAGGACATTACTAATGAGATATTAGAAAAGAATACTATGAACAAACATGTGCCAACAAATTAGAAAACTTAGATGAAATGGACAGATTCCTAGGAAGACACCAACTACCAAAATTTACTCAAGAAGAAAGGTATTTGAATGAGCTATAACAAGGGAAGAGGCTGAATTGGCAATCAAGAAACTATCCACAAAGAAAAGCCCAGGCCCAGAAGATTTCACTGTGAAATTCTATCAAACTTATAAATTAGTATCAGTTCTTTACAAACTCCTCCAAAAAACAGAACAGATCTCTATTCACAGGTGATAAGATCTTTTTTACAGAATCCTAAGGAAACTGCTAAGACACTATGATAACTGATCAACAAGCTCAGCAAGGTCGCAGGGAGGAAGGAGGAACACTTCCCAACTCATTTATGAGACTAGTATGACCCTGACACCTAAATCAGGCAAAGATAACACAAGAAAAGAAAACTACTCACTGGTATCTCTCTGAATATGGATATGAAAATCCCCAACAAAATATTAGCAGTTTCAGCAACATGTAAAAAGAATTGTATACCATGACAATATGGGATTTATGCAAGGAATGAAAGGTTGGTTAAAAAATGTAGTATCTGAGGCCAGGCAGAGTGGCTCATGCCTGTAATCCCAGCACTTTGGGAGGCCGAGGCGGTGGATAACCTGAGGTCAGGCATTTGAGACTAGCCTGGCCAACACTGTGAAAACTTGTCTCTACTAAAAGTACAAAAAATTAGCTCAGGAGGCTGAGGCAGGAGAATCACTTGAACTTGGGAGAGGGAGGTTGCAGTGAGCTGAGATCGTGTCATTGCACTCCAGCCTGAACAACAACAGCAAGACTCCGAATCCAAAAAAAAAAAAAAAAAGCTTACTATCTGAAAGTCAATTGATACTATCAATAGAATAAAAATCATATGATCATCTCAATGGACACAGAGCATTCGACAAAATCCACCACCCTTTCATGGTAGGAATAGAAGGGAATAAAAACACTCAGAAATAAATTTATCAAAATAATTGCAAAACTTACACTCTAGAAGCCACAAAACACTGTTAAAAGAAATTAAAGGTTTAAATAAATGAAAAACTATCCCATGTTCATGGATCAAGACTTAGCATTGGTAATGTTCTCCAAATGGATCTATAAACTCAACAAAATCCTTATCAAAATCCCAGATGAGGCCAGACACAGTGGCTCACGCCCTGTAATCCCAGCACTTTGGGACGCCAAGGTGGGCAGATCACCTGAAGTCAGCAGTTCGAGACCAGCATGACCAACATGGAAAAATCCCATCTCTACTAGATAAACAGTGCATGTTCTCACTCAGATGTGGGTGCTAACAAGAAAATGGGGTCACAGAATTAGAAGGGGAGTCTCAGGAAAAGTTGGTTTATAGATACAAACAGCTACAAGAAGAATAAGTTTTAGTGTTCAACAGCACTGTAGGGTGAGTATAGTTACCAATAATTTATTGTACATGTTCAAAAAGGTAGAAGAGATTTTGGATATTCCCAACTAAAGGAATAATAAATGTTTGTGATGATGGATATCCTAATTACCCTGATTCAATCATTACACATTGCATACATGTATCAAAATATCACTCTGTCCTCATAAATACATACAATTATTACATGTCAACAAAAAATACTCACATCATCTTTTCTGTGTGTGTCCATGTCTAAATTTCTATTGGCTCATTCTGGGTCATAGTCGATTACTGTGCCCAAAGTGAAGTCTACTTCCAAAAGAAGGGAAGACGGGAACACTGAATAGACAAAACTT
Organism: Ateles fusciceps; assembly: GCA_036589455.1. NCBI lineage: Eukaryota > Metazoa > Chordata > Mammalia > Primates > Atelidae > Ateles > Ateles fusciceps. Next base: position 5,034 of record JAZHEH010001029.1, read on the forward strand.
ATAGTCATTTTCATGTCCGCTTTTCCTATGAGATTGTGAACACACAGAAGTAGGCTTTTTATCTACATTGAGCAAGGTTTAATAAGGAAAATAGAATTCAAGAGAAGCAGTTCAATAGAGGGAATTTAATTTGGGAACTAAGTACAAGGTTTAAGGCAGGACTAAAAAGACGGTTGGGATGGTGAGCCAACCCAGAGATGAGCAACAGTGGGACCCTCTACTACCCATGAAGCTGGAAGGATAAAGGAGAAGGGGGCATTATCAGAGTCCACAAGCCAGTGTCAGAGTCCTTGGCTGGAGCTGGGACCACCCCAGAGACACTGTGCAAAGCAGAAAACAAGAGGGGGAAAACCCTGGCATCTCCCTTCCTCCCACCTTTCAATCTCCCACTAGTGCTTCCTACTAGCCATACTTGGCCAGAGGCAGTTGACAAGGGACACTGCAAAATGAAGTTTGTAGGAATCCTCTCCCTCTGAGACAGAGAAATATGGAAGGGTAGAAAATGAGTCTGAGGGTAAAGAAAAAACCCCGAGTACTGTCTTACTTATCTTTTTTCTCTGGTGCCTAATCTCTGTCTCTCAAAAAAGGAAATCAACTGAGAGAAACTGAAAATTCCAACTGAAATGCAAGAATGGAGTATGCCTGGACTAGAGAGAAGAGACAAATTTATTCCACATAGAGTAAACAAGAATGGATTCACAAAGGACATGATGAATGAAAAGTTATAGAAATAATGAGCAAAGATTTGCCAGAGAAATTTAGAAGTGGTAAAGTCAGCCACGCTATACGCCCTGAAGGCACAATAATAAAAGTGCTTCAAGAAATGACAAGATTTAAAGTCAAATTCTTTCAATTGCTTTTCCAGAATTTCTCAAGACGATTACACAGCTACCCCGTTTTATTAAACTAATAAAACAGAAACTTATTAAACTTTTCCCTTGTATTAAATTAACATATGTCCTAATATCAAATGATTCTGGAATTCCTAGAGTAAAATCTATTTGGTCAAAGTTTATTACTCTTTTAATATTCTGCTGACCTCATTTTTGCTATTTTAGGATATTTGTATACATATCACATGTAACTTTGGTCTATAGTTTATATTTGTGGGCTTATACTGTTCTCTTTTTTAAAAATGTCTAACCCCCAGTATTCATATACTGCTATCACACTTTGTAAAATTCACTGAGATGCTTTCCATGTTTCTTTTAAATTTTCTGACACATTTTAATAGCACAGCAATTATCACCATCAACCTTGGATTATTTAAGCACACACAATTCCATGTATGGACTGTTCATTCAGTCTCTTTCTTGTCATTCCTGCTATCAGCACAGAACCCAATCTCGACTTTCCAGCTATACTGAGCTAAACTCTCACCTCATGGAATTTGCAGATGAAGTTCAAAAACACCTTTGCCTTGTCCTGCCTAACCGTCTCCCCAACCGCTTCATTTAGACTTCACCTTCTTCTAGAAAGTCTTTCCTGACATGCCCTGCTCCCGACCCCTGCTGCCCAATTCTGTGCTCTCCCGTGTCCTGGCCTGCCATCCTCTTCAGTAATTACCTGCTCCCTCATCTGTCTCCTCACCCAGACATTAAGCTGAATAGGCTGGATTTGCATCTTGTCCAGCACTATAACCCTCAGCACCTAGTACCTAGTAGGTACTTACCATGTATTCATTAGCAGAAGATTAAATCTAAGACTATGGTTTAGAACATAGAACAGCAAACTACAGTCTGCAGCCCAAATCCAGACCAAATGAAGAGACCACGTTCATTTCCATACCACCCATGGCAGCTTTCACACTACAGGAGCAGAGCTGAGTAATTCCAAGGGAACACACAGCCCTGCAGAGCCTAAAATATTTACTCTATAGCTCGTCACAGAAAAAGTTTTCAGATCCCTCATTTAGAGCTGTTTGCTCATATGCAATTTCACTAAACCATGATTTGTTTTTTGTTTGTTGGTTTGTTGGTTTTTGGTGAATAGAAATGAGGTGATCCAGAAAAGGTTGAAAAGAATGAATCATTACTGATTAGAGAGGGTGCACACAGTCTGTCAGTATCCTATTGCCGTGATGACACCCATCCTATAGTGTCAGGAGACACAGCAGCTACTACTGTGTTCTCAATGCCAAGTCCACCCACCCCATAATCAGGTCCAAGCAATCTTAAGAACATCATCACCATGCTTGTTTATTCTCAAGGCATTGCCTAACACACAGCAGGGGCTGGTCATAAAGTCAGATGACGCTAGTGGCCAGGGGGTCAAGAGAATGAGTGAGGACAGGAGGGTAGGCAGCCCAGGCCCTAGCTACAGCAGGAACTCACTCCTCAGTCACTCTAGCCAGGACTGAAATACCTTTCACTTTTCCAAGAGAGGTTAGGAATCTGGATATTTACATGAAATTACTAAATGTTGTCAACAGACATGTCAAAGGTAAAACTAAATAAGTTCATGGGGCAGATTGACTATTCAGGTTATAGAATTAAGGATTCTTATCCAACAAAGATACCAACCAAAAAGGTGACATATAACATATCGGGAGAAACTCTGTGCACTGTCAAAACATCAATAAGCAGCTACTGTGTAAGACAGTCTAATCAGAGATTCCAGCTGAAACATGGGGAAAGGGCACGAATAGGCAATTTATGTCAATGGAAACTCAAAAAGATAACAAGCATATATAAAGATGTTCTCACATTCAGCAGTAAGCAGAGCGATGCACATAAAAAGAGGGAGACTGCTAAAGTCTAGAAAGCTGAATGATACCACGCACATATGAAGATCAGGGCCTTTGGAATCCTTGTGCGCTGCTGGGGAAGGTAGTGGTGCAGCCACCCTTGACAGTGATCTGGAATTACTTGGTTATATTAAGTACAGGCACACGCCACGACCAGACAGTCCTACCGCTGGGTCGAAATCCCAAAGAATTCTCATACAAGTCCATAAGGAGACATGTACAAGAGGTTCATTCAGCATTGCTGGGAGTGGGAATCAACCTGGGTGTCCATCTCCAGCAGACAAGATGGGCAAAATGTGGTAGATACTAAGACCAGAGAGTCACCAAGTAACAGGGATGGGTGGTGACAATGCTAAGATACAGAATAAAGGCTAGAACATGACACCAAATGGCTAGAACATGACACCTTGCTGTTCGGGGGTCACGTGCATACGGTTTTGTGTGAATATATTTTAATTCATGTAAGTTAAAAATATATGCACACAAAACAGTATACACGTGACCCCCCAACAGCACAGGTTTGAACTGCATGTGTCCACTTATATGTGGATTTTCTTCTACCTCTGCTACCCCTGAGACAGCAACACTAACCCCTCTTCTTCCTCCTCCCCCTCAGCCTACTCAACATGAAGGCGACAAGGATGAAGACCTTTATGAAAATCCACTTCCAAGTAACTAATAAAAAGTATAGTTTCTCTTCCTTACGAGTTTCTTAATAAGATTTTCCTTTCTCTAGCTTACATTATTGTAAGAATACAGTATATAACGCACATCACACACAAAATAAACATTAATTGGCTGTTTATGTTATGGGTAAGGCTCCGGTCAATAGCAGGCTGTCAGTAGTTAAGTTCTGGGAGAGTCAAAAGTTATACACAGATTTTCAACTGTGCAGGGAATCAGTTCCCCTAAGCCCCTCATTGTTAAAGGGTCAACTGTATATACACAAGAGCATTATATGAACCTCATTGGAGTAGTTGTCTGTGGGGGAGAAGAGAATGAGAGTGGGACAAAATGTAATGAACAGATGAATCAACAAATGCATGAGCAAGCAAAACTACAGAGGGGCTCACATGCGCCAATGATGATAAAGGGCTAAGAATGAGAATATAATTAATTCAATTGCTCACACCTGAGGTCTAAAAACAGGCAAACGGAGGAAACTAAATACAGGCCTATGGCTAGATACAACCTGTACAGTTAGAAAAGATGATCTGACAATCTAAGCCCACACTCAGGTTGAATGAAATTGAAAAGCCTTTCAAACTAAAACATTTAATTATACCATCTGGGCCGGCCATGATGGCTCACCTCTGTAATCCCAGCACTTTGGGAGGCCAAGGTGGATGGATCACCTGAGGTCAGGAGTTTGAGACCAGCCTGCCCAACATGGCAAAACCCCATTTCTACTAAAAATACAAAAAAATAGCTGGGTGTGGTGGCAGATGCCTAAAATCTCAGCTACCGGGAGGCTGAGGCAGGAGAATCACTTGAACGTGGGAGGCGCAGGTTACAGTGAGTTGAGACCATGACATTGCACTCCAGCATGGATGACAAGAGCAAAACTCCATCTCAAAAAAAAAAAAGCATTGTTTACCCCATCTGGCAACTTAGATTTCAGGAGGGTTCCCACCATCTAAGCTGGAAAGAGGGACTCACTGTGCTTAAATCATTGTGTGATTTATGCTGAACTAATTTTCTTCAGGGAGTGTGGAATGTGGTATGTGCTGGGCAGAGGGGGACTGCATGACCAGCCCCTGATAAAAACCCTGGGCGTTGGGTCTCTAATGAGTTTCTCTGGTACACAGCATTTCACACGCGTTGTCACATCTCCTTGGTGGGAGAGTTAGTGGGGTAGTGAGGCACATCCTGTGTGACTGCACTGGGAGACGATGCTTGGAAGCTTGTGCCTGGTTTCCTTTGGACTTGGCCCCATGCACCTTTCCCTTGGTTTTCCCTTTGCTGATTGTGCTTTGTATCCTTTCACTGCAATAAATTACAGCCATGAGTACACCACATGCTGAGCCTTCCAAGTGAACCACCAGATCTGAGCGTGGTCCTGCGGGCCCCCAACACTGAAATAAATTATAAAAGAAAGGACTGGGCATGGTGGCGCATGCTGGTAATGCCAGTGCTTTGGGAGGCCAACGCAGGAGGACCACTTAAGCCCAAGAGTTCGAAGTTACAGTGAGGTATGGTCGCCCCAATGCACTCCAACCTGGGAGACTGAACAAGACCCTGTTTATAATGTGTGTGTGTGTGTGTGTGTGTGTGTGTAGATATGTATGTGTGTGTGTATGTGTATCTGTATGTGTGTGTGTGTGTGTGTGTGTGTGTATATATATATATATTATTGGAGATGGGATCAAGATAATAAACTCATCACAACTTCTGCCTTCCAAGTGTCTTAAAATGGAACGGAATGGCAGGAATATTTTCAAAACACTAAATCAAAAGAAACCTGGAAAACAAGAAAGTGTGCCAATGGCCAAATAAAATGTCTAAAATTTCTGAAAAGTAAAAAGTACTTGGAACCAGATTACCTGAGCAAACCACAGCCCAATATGAGCTTGGGAGGAGGCTGTCATGCAGTGGGAAATGGTAACAGGTTTCTGGTAACAGACTTCTAACAGCAGATAGAAAGAAGAGTAGCGGTGGAATCTGACAAGGTGATTAACTGGGGAACTGCAGTCAGAATGGCTAGGACTGTTGGACCCTTCCCCACAACCAACCCCCTCACCAGGAACACACACTCCACTTGGCAGCCCACCACAGCTCTTCAACAATCACAAGAGGCAGGGTATGGCTAAGAAGAGAAGGAAACAGGAATTCTCAAACTTCAAAGACTCACACACAAAGAATCACCAAGTTTTTATTCAATATTCTGAAATGGGGACACCAAATCAACAGAACACATACATATCCAAGCAAAGATAATTACAAGAGAACACAGAAGAAATTATTAGGTATTCTTGGGAAGATCTGAGGGGACATTATGTATATAAAGAGCAAGCAGTTGGTATGTGATGATCTCCATGATATACTGTGAAATAAAAACACATTATTATAGAGAATAATGCTGTTTGTGCAAAAAATGAGGAATAGAGAATCTGATTCATATTTGCGGGTACTTGCATGAAGAAACTTTGGAAGGATACATAAGAAACTAATAACAATGGTTACTTGCTTGTAAGGCAAGAGAAGTAAGAGGATAGGAATGCTGGGGATGCCTTTCATTTACGCTTTTTTTTTTTTTTTTTTTTTTGAGACAGAATTTTGCTCTGTTGCCCAGGCTGGAGTGCAGTGGCGTGATCTCGGCTCACTGCAACCTCCACCATGGTACTTGCAATTCTCCTGCCTCAGCCTCCCGAGTAGCTGGGACAACAGGGGCACGCAGCCATGCTCGGCTAATTTTTTGTATTTTAGTAGAGATGGGGTTTCACCGTGTTGCCCAGGCTGGTCTCCAACTCCTGAGCTCAGGCAATCCACCTGCCTCGGTCTCCCAAAGTGCTGGGATTACAGGTGTGAGCCACCGTGCCTGGCTTTTTACGCCTTTTTAATACAGTCTGGTTTTGAACACTGATTATCTTATCTATTTCAAAAGTTAAACTTTTAAAAGCAGAGACCCGGAAATTAAAAAATATGATAATCAATATTTAAAAACGCTCAAGAGATGGGCTAAAGAGTTGACTGAATAAATCTAAATATTACATTGGCGACCTGCAAAATCAGGCCAAGGAACATCCCAGAATGCAGCCCATAAAGATAAAAAGACAGAGCATTTGAGCTGGGCACAGTGGCAGGGGACTCGCTTGAGTCCAAGAGTTCCACGTCACAGTGAGCTGCACCATTGCACCCCAGGCCTGGGCAACAGAGCAATACCCTGTCTCTTAAAAAAAAAAAAATTAATTTAATTTAAAAAGACAGAACATTTGAGAGAAAAAAATGCTTATTTTAAGAAACATGAAAGATAAATCAAGATATTCTAATTCCCAAGTAAGAATAATTCCAGAAGCAGAAAAGAGAATAGAGGCAAGGAAACACTCAAAACTTCTCCAGTGCCACAGAAATGTGTATTAATCTTTAGAATGAAAGGGACTACCAAACGTTGAACAGGAAGAACAAAAAAGATCCACTCTTAGTCCAGGTGTGCTGGCCGGGCCCGATGGTTCATGCCTGTAATCTCAGCACTTTGTGAGGCAGAGGTGGGCAGATCACCTGAGGTCAGGAGTTCGAGATCAGTCTGGCAAACATGGTGAAACCCTGTCTCTACTAAAAATAAAAACATTAGCCGAGCATGCTGGTACACACCTGTAATTCCAGCTACTTGGGAGGCTGAGGCAGGAGAATCGCTTGAACCTGGAAGGTGGAGGTTATAGTGAGTCGAGATTATGCTGCTCTCCAGCCTGGATAACACAGTGAGACTCCGTCTCAAAAAAAAAAGAGAGAGAAAGAAAAAGATCCACTCCTAGACAAATAGTAGTTAAATTTCAGAATACCAAGGAAAAAGAATAAAAATTGTAAAGCTTCAGAGAAAATAAACAGGCTAACTACAAAGAAACAAGAATCAGAGTGCATGGACTTCTTCCTAGATACCAGCAGAAAACAAAGCAGTACCTTCAAACTTCAGCAGGTTTTAAGGTAGAATCCTATACCTAGCCAAGAATATTCACATGGAAAAGCAAAATAAAAAACATTTTTTAAACATGCACGGGTTCAGAAAGTTTACCACTCACAGAATCTCTGAAAACAAAACAAAATAAACACTTTTAGTCCTTACTCACTAAGCAAAACAAAAAGATAAAAGCATCAATGATGAGCAAATAATCAGAAAAATTACAGTTTACCTAAATAACTGTTTATGCATAATGTATGAAAACCCAAAACTTTAATATGACCTTAATGTGGGACGGAATTAAAATCATGCAAGATTCTGTTTTGCTTTACTCATGGAGAGTTCACATAAACAGATTATCTTTTAATAGCAAGAGAAAAAACCGTTTAGATATGTGTGAAAAACTAAGGGTACCAAAAGAACGCAAATTCATTTATCATCAGGAAAATCCAAATTAAAACCACAAAATCCATCAGAATACTAAAAAGGAAAAGACAGAAATTACCAAGAGTAGGCAAGAATGTGGAGCAACCACATATACTTCTGGGATAAATAAGTTGGTGCAACCACTACTGAAAACTGTTTGCTAGTATCTACTAAAACTGAGCATATGCAGAGTCTATGACCAGGCAATTCTACTCCCAGATACACACTCAACAGAACTGCATATACTCACTAAACAAAACACATGTACTTGAGTATTCATGCACTCACTATTCATATGGTCCAAAACTGCAAACAACAAACTGCCAAAGTTAAATGTGTATCTACATTAGGGATATATACAATGGCATGGCATATATTCAGCAGTGAGAATGAAATGAACTGGGCACAGTGGCTCATGCTTGTAATCTCAGTACTTTGAGAGGCCGAGGCAGGCAGATCACTTGAGGTCAGAAGTTTGAGACCAGCCTGGCCAACATGGTTAAATCCCATCTCCACTAAAAATACAAAAATTAGCTGGGCATGGTAGTGCAGGCCTGTAATCCCAGCTGCTCAGGAGGCTGAGATGGCAGAATTGTTTAAACCCAAAAGGCAGAGGTTGCAGCGAGCTGATATTGCATCACTGCACTCCAGCCTGGGCGATAGAGTGAAACTCCGTCTCAAAAAAAAAAAAAAAAAAAAAAAAGAAAGAAAGAAAAGAAATCAAAAACATAAAATAAGATAGCAGGAATAAACTCGAAAATATCAGTAATGAAAATAAATATAAGTGGGCTAAAGTCACCTATTAAAAGACTAGGATTTCACACCCATAGGATGGCTGCTATCAAAAAATAAGAGAGAGAACAAATGTTAGCAAGGATGTAGAAAAACTGCAATTCTCATGCATTGCTGGTAAGACCATAAAATGGTCAGCCTCAGTGGAAAAAAGTATGCTGTCCCAGAAATCCTAACCAACAAAACTGACCAGGCTCTAACTGCCTTGGTTCGATAGGAAACCAAGATGAAAAATGCCATCTACCAGAATAGACTGGCTTTAAATTACTTATTAGCAGCTGATGGAGGGCTATGTAAAAAATTCAACTTAACCAACTGGTGCCTACAAATAAAAGACCAGGGTCAGGCAGTTAAAATATTGTAAGGAACATGACAAAACTAGCACATGTGCCCACACAAGTCTGACATGGGTTCAACCCTGGATCAATGCTTGGGAACTGGTTTCTTGCTATAGAAGAACTCAAGACCATTGTCATAAGTGTACTATTAATAATAGAGGCACGCATATCGCTCCCTTGCTTAATGCCCTGGCTCCTTCTGGCAGTAAGAGGATTTATTACTACCATGGTTCAAGAAAAGACTTCAGCTCAGGCCTATTACATGAACCATTACCAATCTGTCTCACTGGAAAATCCCAACAGTAAGACTGAAGGTGAGAGTAAAAACTCTCACTAAAAGTTGACA
>JAZHEH010000103.1:0-81595 GCA_036589455.1 Ateles fusciceps
TAGTATTTCATATATGAATGTACCATAATTTATGTAACATTTTCAGTTGTTTCCAACTTTTCACTATTATTAAATAATTGCTATTGTGAACAACCTTGTATATATCTACAAGGTGGGAGATGCTTTTGCTCATGTAAAACTGTTTCTGATGCTAGATAACCTAGAAGTAGAATAATTTTTGTTAGAGACTATGAACATTTTACATTTTGTTAGGCATTTTCAAATTGCCATCCAGAATGGTTATACTGATATACTCACACAAATTGAAATACTTCATTTCCCTGTCCTCTATTTAGAAAGTATTATTTCCTTTTATTTTTGTCAATCCTATGGCCAAAAATATCTTTTTTGAAATTTGCAATTCTTCATATTAGTGAAGATGAGCGTTTTTACTAGATGCTTATAATCCATTTCTATTTCTTTCCTTTTCTTTTCTTTTTCTTTTCTTTTTTTTCTTTTTCTTTTTTTTTGGCCAGTGTATTTATTTATCTTATGGTCCTTTAACCAAAACTTTCGATGACTTGAGTAAATAATGGATTTTATTTGCTCCTGGTTGGGAAGAAATCACTTAGGGTTTCTGAAAGAGCAGGTCTTTTTGCTTCTCTATCTGCTAAGAAATCAAGTTAGAAATTTCAGTTACTTAAAACCACTCATTAGAGTGTAATTGCTTTTTGGAGGAAAAAAGGAAAGTCTTGTTAAAAAGAGCTGTGTGGGTGTGTCTTGGTTCCAGATTAAGTTTATAGAGAAGTCAAATCTACTTTTCTCTCCCGTATGTAATCTTGCTTCACAATCCTGTCAAAATAGATTTATGGACGGGAGACTATTAACAAGCTGCACTGCTACTAAAATGATATAGAGAAGGGTGAGAGGAAGTTAGCAATTATTGAACCCCTTCTGCATACCAGGAGTATTGATGGTGGAATCTCATACCTCACAGCAGCCTTGGGAGGTCGGGAGTGCAAGTTTTCCACCCATAACAGAATCAGAAGCTTGGTAACTTGCCCAAGATTCCATACCCAAAAATGTCAGAGCTGAAATTCCATGCCAGAAATCTTGACTCCCACCCAAACTCATGATGTTTCTGTTATCGGCATTCTATTTCTTATGGTGCTCATTCTAATCCTTTGTCACTTTTTACTTATTTGTAGGAGTTCTTTAAATATTATGGACCCCTTGTCTACAATATATGTGCAGGTGTTTTCTTTCAGGCTTTTACTTCTACAACAAGTTTCAAATTTTGATGTGGTTAAATCTTTCGTTCTTTTCCTTGATGCTTGCTGGATATTGAATTTCACTTACGAATGCCTTCCCCCTTCAAGATTATGTGGATTTCCCCTAAAACTTGAATAGTTGGGTTTTGTATGCATATTTTATCACTTTTATCAACTCAAAATTAATAAATGTGAATGATGCAAGGTAGGGTACTATCATTTGAGATTCAGTACCAAAAACAAATATTTTAAGGCAAAATATTTTTAGATAAGTAATTCAGGAAAGATAATAGAGGTAACTTTTTTCCCCTTAAGTGATAACTTCTTAGGAGTAAAGAAAACACTTTTGTATGTTTCTATTTGTGAAGCAAATCCGTATTTTGAAGTTCATTGTAACAAGGCAGACTTGTAGCCTGTTAATATTCTTGTTACTTAAGACCATTAACTTTTCCATCTAATAAAGAAATTATTAGAAGCATAAATTTGTGTTTCAGCATATGATAAACATCAGGCAGATAAGATGTCTGATAGCAGTCAGTGCCTATAGATAATGACAAATCTTTTAAAAAGTACATGATTAACTACAGTTAGATACCACAGAAAGAAGATGAGAGACAGCAAGAGGAGACAGGAAAGGAAAGAAATAGAAAAAAAACCCAAATCACTGAAAAGAGACAAAAATAGAGAAATTAAAGTTTTCCTCATGAGGGGAGGTTTTATGTTTTATGCAACTTTAAAAATTATCTCAGGCCTTATAATAGTATTAGTATGGTTTTGTTATTATTATTTTTTTTAGTTTTTGTCATTTGTTTTAGGGGATGAAATGGACTTCTGCGTCTTAGTTTATCTTTTAGCTTTTTTGATAGGCTATATGACATGTATACTATTAAATTGGCCTAGGATTCTTGCATTCATAGTTCTTCATTATTTCTTTAGGCAGTTGAGAATTTTGAACCAGCAACTCGGAGAACAAGAGACAACTCATAAGCCATCTGGTGCTGCAGATTGCAACCTTGAATATAGGTATAAGAACTTTAACGACTGATAAATTACTTGTCGCTTTGGAAATATTGATAAAAGAATTGAGCTTTCATAATTACTTTGAGAGGACAAATTTAAAATATTGCAGAAACGTAGGAAAATAAAAGATGCTATCACTTCCCAATAACATACACCTATTTTTAAAAACAACAACAAAAAAAAAACAGGAGTGCGTTTTCTTTTACATATCTTCTCTTCATATATAATTGATTTATTTCACAAATAGAACTATATATGAACTTTTTTAGAAATGAGATCACACTGTATATACTTTCCACAACTTCTGTTTATTTTTTTAATACATAGTGGACATTTTTGTCTATCAAAATATGTAATTATGCATCTTTCTCTTTAAGGTTTACTTGGGTATTCTGCTTATCCAGATCTACCATAAGACGGTCCTCTGCTAATAGTACTTTTTCCTTTTTTCCCAGTGCAAACAACACTTCAGTGAAAATCTTTGTATATGTCTTTTGTGCCATACATGTTAGCTTTTTTTTGATTTTGTTTTGAGGGTACGATGGGGCTTGAGATGGAGTCTCCCTCTGTGGCCCAGGCTGGAGTGTAGTGGTGAGATCTTGGCTCACTGCAACCTCTGCCTCCCAGATTCAAGTGATTCTCTTCCTCAGCCTCTCAAGTAGCTTGGATTATAGGCACCTGCCACCATGCTTGGCTAATTTTTGTATCTTTATTAGAGATGGGGTTTCACCATGTTGGGCAGGTTGGTCTTGAACTCCTGACCTCAAGTGATCCACTCACCTCGGCCTCCCAAAGTACTGGGATTACAGACATGAGCCACCACACCTGACCAGCATTTTTGTAGGATAGATTTATAGCAGTAGACTTGCTGTGCTAAAAGGTATATACAGTGACAGATATTGCCAAGTTGTCCTTAATGATCACAGAGCTTAATAAAGAAAGAAACTATAAGAGTGCCAGAAGAAAAAAATGAGAAATTTTTTTTGGGAGGAGCTTTTCCTCTACCTCTCAAGTTCAAGCAATTATCTTCCCTCAGCCTCTCAAGTAGCTGGGATTATAGGCACCTGCCACCATGCCTGCCTAATTTTTGTATTTTTATTAGAGACAGGGTTTCATCATGTTGGCCAGGCTGGTCTTGAACTCCTGACTTCAAGTGATCCACTCACCTTGGCCCCCCCCAAAGTGCTGGGATTATAGACAATGAGCCACCCCGCCTAGCCAGCATTTTTGTAGTATAGATTTCTAGTAGAATTGCTGAGCCAAAGGGTGTATACAGTTGCAGTTGTGACAGATATTACCTAATTGTCCTTAATGATCACAGAGTTTAATAAAGAAAGAAATTATAATAGTATCAGAAAAAAAGATGGGAATGTTTTTTGTGGGGGGAGCTTTTCCTAAGCCTGACAAAAACTCAGATGCTACAGAGGAATAGATTGATAAAATATGTCCCCAGAAAACTTTTTCAATTTCTATGTAGCAAAATTATAAATACATTCAAAACGCATAAACAAAATGGGGAAACAATACATGGCATGACAAAGGCTTAATCTTCTTAATATATAAATATATCTTATAAATAAATAAGAAAAAAATATGATTACCCAACATAAAAGTGTTCAATTTCATCAGAATGATTCAGAAATTATCACTCTGGCTCCATTGTTAACCAAAGGTGAGGAGAGGGGAGAGGGTAGGAGAGAGGAGGCCTAGAGGACAAGTGCGGAGATCAGTAGTTGCCACTTTAAATAGCTTCTCTTCTTTATATTATCTGTTCATTTATCTTATTGTTGCTTTGAGATCATTACTATTTATAATTACTTGTTATCAGCTCCGTGAGAACAGGGGCTGTGTCTGTGTTATTCATCTCTATATATTCCGACTCTAATACAATACCTCACACATAGTAAGTATTCACTGAGGATGTATTTACTAAATAAATGGTGCCATATACTTTAAAGCCATAAAAAAAGAACGTGATAGCTTTATGTGTTTGTATACAAGAGTCTTATGGAATAAAAGGCAAAGTTAGAAACTGTATAGTGTCTGTGTGTAGTGGGGGGGGGGGTGTGTGTGCGTGTGTGTGGAGTGTGTGTAATACCACATGCAAAAGTGTTTTCCTGAAAGATACCAAAATTAATAGTGATTTTCTCTGGGGATCGAGAGAAGTGAGAGGGAGATTCTTCATTGGGATCATTTAGTATTATTGACATTTTGTGGTGGTTGAATTTTTTAAATTTTGTACATGTATTATTCTTTCTTTTAAAAGGATTATGTATTATTCTTTCTTTTAAAAGGGTTAAAAATTAATGCTTAAAATGTTAATTGGAAAAGAAAGCTATGAATTCTGCCAATCAATTTTTAAAAATTTATGTAGTATTTTTGTAGAACTGCTTGGAACTACTCATGCAATTAATTGTTAAGCAAAATCAATACATTTCAGACCTTTTTTTTTTTTAGAAACAGATGTTTTCCAAGTTTGTACTTTTTAGGTTTGGGAAACAACTATTTGATCCATTTTGTCTTACAGTGTTTTCTCTTCAGACATTGAATATGTCACTGCAAAATCAGTTGGAGGAGTCACTAAAGAGCCAGGAATTACTGCAGAGTAAAAATGAAGAGCTCTTAAAAGTGATTGAAAATCAGAGAGATGAAAACAAAAAATTTACTAGCATATTTAAAGACAAAGATCAAATTATACTTGAAAATAAACAGCAATATGACATTGAGATAAAAAGAATAGAAATTGGTACATATTTAGACAGTAGTTAGGGTCACATTTTTAAAAAGGAATAAGGAAACTGAAACTTTTGTTGTTTTAGAATTGGAGGAAGCCCTAGTCAATGTGGAAAAACTCCCAGTTTAAGTTAGAAACTGCTGAAAAGGAAAACCAGATATTGGGGATAACATTACGTCAGCGTGATGCTGAGGTGACTCGACTAAGGGAATTAACCAGGTAAAATCGACTTTCTTTGAATAACCCATGACTTTTTTATTTTTAGATGTTTTTATAAACTTCAAAATAATGCCAGACCTGTTATCTCACCCATATCTTTTTCTCTTATTTTGCCAATGTTTTAGCTAATTTCTAATGATGTTTTCTTCTATTCCAATTAAATTAGTTTAGAAATGTCAAACCTGGCTAAATGATTTTTTTAAACCATGTGATTCTGGGCAGGGTTCTCTGATGAGAAGCTGAAGACTTGTATTGCAACACGGTTAAGCCCCCTGGTTCTGAAGCTAGAGAGATCTGACTTGAATCCCACCTCTGCCATATATTAGCTGAGTAACTGAGCAAGTCGTTTAACTTCTCTAAACCTCAGCCATAAAGTAGGGAAATGAATAGAGTTGTCGTGGGAAACTAAGAAATCATTCATGAATAGCACTTAGCATGGTAAGCCCTCATGCAATATGATCTTGGGTAAGTCAGTTAGCCTCTTTCAGCCTTATTTCATAAGTTAAATGAGGGGGTTCGACCGTAGCCCTTAAGATCACTTCATTCCCAAATAGTATTTTTCTAAAATAAAATTACCTCATTCAATTTTTCTATGATATTTACTCACAGAGTTCAGTTTTCTTTTGAGATATTTGTTAAGAATTGGATTTCAACTGCTTTTTAAAGTTCGAGGAGAGAAGTCAGTGATGTTAGGCCTGAAGATAAGCATATCTGACCTTGTCTTTGAATGATCCTAGAAGTTTCAGATATAAAATCATCTTGAATATAAAACAATCTTCCTTGTGTTTTCAATGAACAGATCCATTTTGAATTTTAAACTTCTCCCCCTCATTTTGAACGATAAACTTGCAGGGAAGCAGACGAAACAGTAATATATATGTAACATTTAATTTATTAATTTAGTTTTATAAATGTGTTTGAAATTAATAATCTGTTCATTTGAAAATACTGCCGTTTTTCCGCATTTATATTTCATAAGACATTTTCATTCAAACTTTTATTTAACAATGGGAAAAGCAAGACTTTTTATAATCATATAGACTTATAATTGATTAGGTTCTAGTCGGAGGTTCTGAATATTGGCTTATACCAGTCTTATTCAAAATAAAGTAATAGAATGTCTCTTCTTATGAAAGGCTTTGTAAGGTATCCAAAGGAATGTGTCTCCTTTTTTCTGAGGAATAATTTTGGGGTGAGAACTTTGTTAGTGTCAAGTATTTATACTAAGAGAAACCAGTAACAAAAGGCCACATATGGTGTGATTCCATTTATACGAAATGTCCAGAATAAGCAAATTTATAGAGACACAAAGTAGATTAGTAGTTGCCAGAGTCTGGAGGAACCGAGGGTTGTCGAATGGGAAGTGACTGCTAATGGGTAGTTTCATTTAGGAGTGATGCAGATTTTGTGAAATTAGAGACAGTTCTCAACTCTGAATATACTAATAACCACCAAATTGTGCGCTTAAAAGGAATACATTTTGTGGTATGTAAATTATATCTGTTGGGTGCGGTGGCTCATGCCTGTAATCCCAGCACTTTGGGAGGCTGAGGTCGTTGGATCGCATGAGCCCAGGAGTTCGAGACCAGCCTGGGCAACACAGCAAAACCCTGTCTCTACAAAAAATACAAAAATTAACTGAGCATGGCGGCACATGCCTGTAGTCCCAGCTAATGGAGAGGCAGAGGTGGGAGGATTGCTTGAACCCAGGAGGTTGAAGCTGTGGTGAGCCACTGTCTTGCCACTACATTCCAACCTGGGTGACAGAGTGAGACCCTATCTCAAAAAAAAAAAAAAAAAAATAAATAAATAGATAAATAATATTTCAATAAACTGTTATTTTGTAAAAGATATATATGGTATACAGTTTGTTTAGAAAAGAAAAGGAAGAAAAGAAAAAAATAAGTCAACATGGTCAACTGCCATGAGAGTTTGCTTAGGAGTTACTATGAGCATCTGTTTCATTCTAAGGGACAGTTCTTAGCCCCAGGCAGAAAACCTGATGAAGCGGAGAATATAGTTCTCTGACAGTTTTCTTTTCTTCTCACAATCTTTTTTCTTCATACTCCTAAATTCAGCTTCTTTGTGGATATGAGATCACAAGCTGATACCTTTTATTTATAAAGTACTTCGATTTTTTACAAAGTTCTGTCTTTCCCATATCATTTTATTTGCCTCACCTATGGAGGGAAGATTTTAGTCTCTGCATTTTCATAAATGGGCAAACTGAGGCCATGCAAATTAAGTATTAGAAGAATGTTAATAACAGAGCTGGGACTAGAACTCACATCTCTTAATTTCTAGCCAGATGTTCCTCTTGCACATGGAGTGGCTTTAGCCATGGTAACAACGCCATGCCTAATTTAGCCTAAGTAAACCTTATCATTTTTTACCTGGGAGGTAGATGGAGAAATGGATGGATTCATTCGTTTACTCAACAAACACTTATTGTGTATTATGTTCCAAATATATATGTGTGAAGCTTATATAATAATAGTTGCTCAATATCCACGTTGACAAGCTAAAAGCTAATTCCAGTGCATTACTGACATGTGTACAGGTATGTCTTTTTTAAGTAAATGCATTGCACATGTTGACGATACTGTTCAGCCTGTGCAATACATTTACTAAGAAAGTTGGTAACAAAAACATGAGAACAATCTTTCAGAGTAAAAGTATAGCTTTTCTAGAAATTAGTAGAAATGGAAGCCCAGAGGAAAAAAGGACTTACCTGACTTTCACAGCTAGTTAGTGTCTGAGCTCTGAGCTAGGACTAGAGCCAGGATTTTGGATTCCCTCTTCAGCTTTGCTTCCTGTTTCAGAGAGGACAGCTTTTCTCTGAATGAAGATGCCCCATTATTGAGGGATTCTTGTACCTGTGTAGGAGGTACTTTTGTACCTGCTCATTCTTTCAGAATAACATGCAGTCTGCCCTTTGCATTGTATATTCAGAATGAAAAAGTGTAATTGGAGCTTTTTTTATTTTTAATATTTATCCTAACATAGAAGTATAGGAACTGAAAAAGCTCATTAATTCTTAAGGCTTACTGCCTACCTTCAGCAAAGGCTCTGTCTACAATATTAGATATAGACTGTTGCTCTCCTTTTTGTAAGACTCTCAAGAATTTTCCTATCAGTTTTTTACATTTTTGTTAAGCACCTTTTTATGGTGGGCATAAATCCTGCCTCATGACTACTAGCTCACCTGTCAGATTAACTGCACTCTTACGAATGATTGTAAAAACATGATGGGAAGGCTTAGCACAGTATCTCATGTAGAGTTTAGCACTATCCCTACATTTCCTAAAGATTTAGTAACAGCTGCAAAATTCTAAGTACATCCATTGATGTCAGTTTTGTACCTTTTTATATTTTTTTTGAATCTCACTCTGTCACCCAGGCTGGAGTATAGTGGTGCGATCACAGCTCACTGCCGCCTCGACCTCCCTGGCTCATGCAGTCCTCCCACTTCAGGCCCCCAAGTAGCTGGGACCACAGACACATGCCACTGTGCCCAGCTATTTTTGTTTAACCTTTTTTTTCTCCCTCTTATCTTTTTTTTTTAAATTTTTTTAATACTTTAAGTTCTGGGATACATGTGCAGAATGTGCAGGTTTATTACATAGGTATATGCATACCATGGTGGTTTGCTGCACCCATCAATCCGTCATCTACATTAAGTATTTTTCATAATGCTATCTCTCCCTTAGCCCCTGACCCCCTGACAGAGCCTGGTGTATGATGTTCTCCACCCTGTGTCCATGTGTTCTCATTGTTCAACTCCCATTTATGATGAGAACATATGGTGTTTGGTTTTCTATTCTTGTGTTAGTTTGCTGAGAATGATGGTTTCCAGCTTCATTCCTGTCTCCGCAAAGGACATGAACTCATCCTTTTTTATGGCTGCATAGTATTCCAGGGTAGACAGGTGCCAGATTTTCTTTATCCAGTCTGTCATTGATGGGCATCTGGGTTGGTTTCAAGTCTTTGTTATTGTGAACATTGCTGCAATAAACATACATGTGCATGTGTCTTTGTAGTAGAATGATTTGTAATCCTTTGGGTATATACCCAGTAATGAGATTACTGAGTGAAATGGTATTTTTGGTTCTAGATCCTTGAGGAATCATCCACAATGGTTGAACACTCCCAACAACAGTGTAAAAGCGTTCCTGTTTCTCTACATCCTCTCCAGCATCTGTTGTTTCCTGACTTTTTTAATAATTGCCATTGTAACTGGCATGAGATGGTATCCTGTTGTAGTTTTGATTTGCATTTCTCTAATGACCAGTGATGATGAGCTTTTTTAACTTTTAGTAGAGACAAGGTCTCACCGTGTTGCCCTGGCTGGTCTTGAACTCCTTGCCTCAAGCTGGCCTCCCACCTTGGCCTCCCAAAGTGCTGGGATTACCAGCACACTCAGCCATTGTTTCGTTCTTTAAATTAGAAAGCAAAACAAAAAGTCTCTGAGCTTAATTATATCTAAATTCATCCACATTATTAATTTATAATTTCTTTGGTGACATCCTATGCAATTCAATTGGTTAGGACCTTCTCCAGTACTATAAGATGGGTTGCTGTGACCACTTTAATTTTACTTTTGACTTTAGGGTGTAAGGCAGCAGCATCCGACAGTACAAATAAATCTACATACTCTTTACTCCTTCACTCTTCCCACAGGCACACACCTTAGTCAGATAGGCATATGGTTTTCTTATGTGTGTTTTAAATAATCTCTCAGAAAAGAGATTTTGTAAAATTTCTGAATGCCTTTCTCAGACTTTGGGAGAGGCAGTGGGACTGAACGGTACATGTACAAGGTCTAAAGAAGTACGACAAACCATGTCTCTTTTCCTCTCCAGCCTTTAATGATTTCGAAATGAACCTTTATCATTTTTTTTCAGATCTTACTATTACGTATGTTATAAAACCATTAAAATGTGAGGAAAATTAATATTTTCAGTGAATAAGTAGCGAATATTCTTATAATAGTTTCAAAGAGCATTCTTACAATTATTGAAAGTTATTTAAGTTAATATATTTTTATAAGTAGCCTAGAAAAAACCCTGCATTTGTTATGAAAATGTGTCAATTTTCTGAGTATTAAAAATCAGTGTGTTTAGTTGAATTATGTGTAATAGAAACACCAGTATATCCACTTGTCACTGTTTAGGTGCTCATATTCCTTCTTTTAAAATTTTAACATTTTCACACCTCTTTACTTACAGATATTTTCTTTTAATTTCAGAGACAATGGTGAGTCAAATTCTGTTTATACATCAAAAAATTAGTAATTACTATTAATTTCCAGAAATTAAGCTTTTTAAAATGTCAGTGTTCCTTCCTTCCTTTATCTCTGATTTTGTCTATAGCAACAATAATGTTTTTGTTAAAACTGGAAAGAAACCTCAATATATGTATTCCTTTTCTGAAAATAAATAAAAATTTCAGTATGCAGTCTGATCAAATTAATTAGTGGGTCATTATTCATTACAGCATTCCTTTAAAGATATGTTTCTCCAACATATTTTTGTGTTTTAATAACAACTCATTAACTTTTTTAAAATTAATATCATAATTGACAAACTAATATTATCTTAATTATATTTATGGGGTACAGTTATTTTTTTATGTATGTAAATAAGGTGAAATAATTAAATCAAGCTAATTAACATGTCCATCATCTCACTTACCATATTTTAGAGTGAGACATTTGGAATTTACTTTTTTAGCAATTTTGGATTATTATTAAGTATAGTCACCCTAGGCCGGGCCTGGTGTCTCACGCCTGTAATCCCAGCACTTTGGGAGGCCAAGGCAGGCAGATGAGCTGAGATCAGGAGTTTGAGACCAGCCTGGCCAACATGGTAAAACCCTGTCTCTACTAAAAATATAAAAATTAGCCAGGTGTGGTAGCAGGTGCCTGTGGTCCCAGCTACTTGGGAGGCTGAAGCAGGATAATCACTTGAACCCGGGAGGCAGAGGTTGCCATGAGCCAAGATTGCACTACTGTACTCCAGCCTGGGCAATAGAACGAAACTTCATCTCAAAAAAAAAAAAAAAAAAGTATAGTCCCCCTGCTGTTAAATAGAACCCACAAACTTACTCCTCCTATCTAACTGAAACTTTGTACCTTCTAACTAACATCTCCCCATTTCCCATACCCTGCCTTACATCCACTGCACCCTCAGTCTCTGGAAGTCACTGTTCTACTCTGCTTCTATGAGTTCAACTTTTTAAAATTCCATATATAAGTGAGGTCATGCAGTAGTTGTCTTTCTGTGCCTGGCTTATTTCACTTAGCATATGGATGTCCTCCAGGTTTATTCATGTTGCAAATGACAGAATTTCCTTTTTTTTTTTTTTAAGGCTGATTAGTATTCCAGTATGTTTATATACCACGTTTTCTATAAACAAATATTCATTCATTGAAGGACACTTAGGTTGATTCCATATCTTGGCTGTTGTGAATAATGCTGCAATGCCCATAGATAGATGTATATGTATATATGGATATGTACCTAGACATTGCTGAATCATATGGTAATTCTGTTTATGCATTTTTGAGGAGCTTCCATGCTGTTTCCCATTGTGTCTATAGTAATTTACATTCCTACCAATAGTATACAAGAGTTTCCTTTTCTCCACATCTTTATCAATACTTGTTAGCTTTCATCTTTTTTATAGTAGCCATTCTGATGAGTGTGAGATGATATCTCATTGTGGTTTTAATATGCATTTCCCTGATGTTGAGCATTTTTTCTTAAACATATTGGCCATTTAAATGTGTTTTTGAGAAACGTCTGCTCAGGTCCTTTGCCTATTTTTTAATTGAGGTATTTGGGTTTTTTCTGCTATTGAGTTGTGTGAGTTCCTTATATATTTTGGATATTAACCCCTTATCAGGTATGATTTGCAAATATTTTTCCCACACCATAGCTTTTCTCTTCACTCTGTTAAATTGTTTCCCTTGCTGTGCAAAAGCGTTTTAGTTTGATATAATTTCATTTATCTATTTTTGTTTGTGATACCTGTGTTTTCAAGGTCATATCTAAAAAACTATTGCTTGAACCAATATCGTGGAGCTTTTCCCCTTCGAAAATGTCTTCTTCTTGTACTTTTACAGTGTAAGGTCTTGTATTTAAATCTAGAATCCATTTTGGGTATATTTTTGTATGTATTGTGAAATAAGAATCCAGTTGCATTCTTCTGCTTGTGGAGATCCAGTTTTCCCATCACCATTTATTGAAGAAACTTTCCCCCATTTTGTTTTCTTGTCAACTTTGTCAAAAATCAATTGGGCGTAAATTGATTTCTGTTCTGTCCCATTGATCAGTGTGTCTGTTTTTATGCCAATTCATGCCATTTTGATGACAATTGCTTTAATATATTTTGAAATCAGGGAATGTGATGCCTCCAGCTTTGTTAAGATTCAAGATTTTTTTGACTTTTTGGGTTTTTTTAATGGTTCCATGTGAATTTTAGGATGGCTTATTCTATTTGTGTGAAAAGTGGCACTGGAATTTTGACAGGAATTATGTTTCATTTGTAGGTCATGGCCGGGCGTGGTGGCTTACACCTGTAATCCTAGCATCTTGGGAGGCTGAGATGGGTGGATCACAAGGTCAGGAGTTCAAGACCAGCCTTGCCAATATGGTGAAGCCCCTCTCTACTGATAATACAAAAATTAGCTAGGCGTGGTGGCATACGCCTGTCGTCCCAGCTACTCAGGAGGCTGAGGCAGGAGAATAGCTTGAACCCGGGTGGTGGAGGTTACAGTGAGCTGAGATCTCACCACTGCACTTCAGCCTGAATGACAGAGAAAGACTCTGTCTCAAAAAAAAAAAAAAAAATTGTAGGTCATTTTGGGTAGCATGAATATTCCAACAATATTATTTCTTCCAATCATGAGCACAGGATGTCTTTCCACTTATTTGTGTTTTTTTCAGTTTCTTTCATCAGTGTTTCATAGTTATTAGAATACAGATTGTTTACCTCCTTGGTTAAATTTTCACTGAAGTATTTTACTTTATTTTTTTGTTGCTGTGGTAAATGGGATTGTTTTTCTTAATTTTTTTTGGGTAGTTTGCTGTGAGTGTATAGAAATGTTACTGATTTTTTATGTTGATTTTGTATCCTGCAACTTTACTGAGTTTATCAGTAGAACAGTTTTTTGGTGTTTAGGATTTTCTATGTATAAAACGGTGTCAGCAAACAGAGCCAATTTCATTTCTTCCTTTCTTATTCTATTTTTTTTTCTCTTTCCTAATTAGTCTGGGTAAGATTTCCAGTACTATGTTGAAAAGAAGTGGTAAGAGTGGGCCTTCTTATCTTATTCTTGAACTTAGAGAAAAAACTTTCAACTTGTCATCATTGAGTGTGATTTAATTATGGGTTTGTCATTTATAGCCTTTGTTGTGTTAAGGTACATTCCTTCTACATGGAATCTATTGAGAGTTTTTTCATGAAAGAGTGTTGAAATTTATCAAGTGCATTTTCTGCATCTTTTGAGATGATCATATGGTTTTAAATTCTTCATTCTGTTAATGTGGTATGTCACATTCATTGATTTTATATGTTGAACTGTCCTTGCATCTCAAGTATAAATCCCCTTTAATCATGGTGAATAATTCTTTTAAGTGTTGCTGAATTTGGTTTGCTAGTATTTTGTTGACGATTTTTTCATCTATGTTCATCAGAGATATTGACCTGTAGTTTTATATTGTTTTTTTCTTCTTGTAGTGTTCTTTTCTGGCTTTGTTAACAGAGTCATATTGGCCTTGTTCTTGGCCTTGTTCAGTGTTTTCGATGTAAAACAAGTTTGGAAAAATTCCCTCCACTTTAAATGTGTGGAAGAGTTTGAGAAGGATTGATGTTCTCAGTCTTTCTTTAAATGTTCTTTAAATGTTGGGTAGAACTCAGCTGTAAAGCCATCTGGTCCTGGGCTTGCCTTTGGTGTAAGACTTTATTAACAACATTTAGTATCCTTACTCATTATTGGTCTGCTCAGACTTTCTATTTCTTCATGATTCAATTTTGATAGGTTGTATCTGTATAGGAATTTATCCATTTCTTCAGGGTTATCTAATTTGTTTGTGTATAATTGCTTATAGTAATTTCTTATGATTCTTTGCATTGCTGTGTTATCAGTTGTAATATCTCTTTTTATTTCTGATTCATTTGAGTCTTCTCTCTTTTTTCTTAGTCTAGCTAAGGGTTTGTCAATTTTGTTTATTTCCCCAAAAAAAACAACTCAGTTTTGCTGATTTTTTCCTATTGTTTTTCTAGCCTCTATTTCATTTATTTCTTGCTGTGATCTTTTGACTTAATTTGTTCTTCTTTTTGTGGTTCTTTGAGGTGTAATGTTAGATAATTTCAGAGCTTTCTTTCGATATATGTTTCTTGCTATAGATATCCCTCAGAATTTATTTTGCTGCATCCTATAAATGTTATCATATTTTGTTTTCATTTTTGTTTGTCTCAAAGTATTATTTTATTTCCTTTTTAATTTCTTCTTTGTCTCATTGGTTTTTCAGGAGCATGTTGCTTAAGTTCCACATGTTTGTGAATTTTCCAAGATTTCTCTTGTTATTGATTCCTAGTTTCATGCCATTGGAATTGGATGATACTTGATATGATTCCAGTCTCCTTAAATTTGTTAAGACTTATTTTGTGGTCTAACATGATCCGTCCTGGAGAATGTTCTGTGTGCATAAGAGAAGAATGTGTACTCTGTTGCTATAGGATGGAATGTTTTATATATATGTGTGTGTGTGTGTGTGTGTGTATGTATATATATATGTCTATGAGATCTATTTGGTCTAAACCAAGCTTGTCCAACTCATGGCCTGTGAGCTACATGCAGCCCACGGTGGGTTTCAGTGTGGCCCAACACAAATTCATGAACTTTCTTAAAACATTACGAGATTTTTTCTTGGCGAAAAATTTTAAGCTCAGCTGTCATTAGCATTAATGTATTTTATGTGTGGCCCAAGACAATTCTTCCATTGTGGCCCAGGGAAGCAAAAAGAATGGACACCCCCTGGTCTAAAGTGTAATTTGAGACCAATGTTTCCTTGTTGATTTTCTATCTAAATGATCTGTATAGTGTTGAGAGTCAGGTATTGAAATCCCCCACTCAGGCTGTCTTTCCCTTCAGATCATTTAATAGTTGCTTTTTTATTTAGTTGCTCTAATGTTGGGTATGTAATACTTAAAATTGCAAATTGACCCCTTTATCATTGTATAGTTACTTTCTTTACTTCTTTTTACAGTGTTTGACTTAAAAGTCTGTTTTGAATGTAGCTACCCCTGCTCTCTTGGTTTCCTTTTGTGTGGATTATATTTTTCCATCTCTTCACTTTCAGTCTAAGTATATGCTTTTATCTTAAAGTGAGCCTCTTATAAGCAGCATACAGTTTTTGATTCATTCAGCCATTCTCTCTTTTGATTAGATAATTTACTCTATTTACATTCAAGGTAATTATTGACAGGTAAGGACTTGTGAACTGCCATTTTTAAATTTATTTTGTGATTGTTTTATAGATCTTTCTTTCTCCCTCTGTTGTCTTCCTTTGTGGTTTGATGGTTTTCTGTAATGATATGCTTTGAATCCTTTTTATGTTTTGTGCAAATTCTGTAGGTTTTTGCTTTGTAGTTACCCTGAGGTTTACATAAAACATCTTATACTTAGGCTATTTTAAGCTGATGATAACTTCAATCACATACAAAAACTACACTTTTATTCCCCTCTTCACATTTTATGATTTTGATTTCAACATTTACATCTTTTTCTAATTTGTATCTTGTAACTATAGTTGTTTTTAAGAGTTTTGTCTTTTAACCCTCATATTAGAGATAAAATTGCTTTACATACCACCATTAAAGTACTAGAGTATTCTGAATATGATGATGTATTACTTATACCATTGAGTCTTATAATTGCATGTGTTTTATGGTATTAATTAATGATCTTTTGCTTCAGCTTGAAGAACTTGTTTTAGCAGTTCTTTTAAGATAGGCCTACTGATGTTGAACTCGCTTAGCATTTGTCTGGGAAAGTTTGTATTTCTCCTTCATTTCTGAAGGACAGTTTTGTTGGATAAAGTATTCTTGGTTGACAGGTGGTTTTTCTTGAGAAGTCCACTGTTAGCCATATTGGGGCTCCCTAGTATGCGATATATTTCTTATCTCTTGCTGCTGTGAATTTTAACAGTTATCTTTGAATTTTAACAGTTGATTATGGTGTTTCTTGGTGAACTTCTCTTTGGGTTAAATTGAATTGGAGACCTCTCAGCTTCCTGTGCCTGAATGTTGGTGTCTTTCCCTAGATTTGGAGAATTTTCAGCCATTATTTTCCTAAATATGCTTTCTGGCCATTTTTCCCTCTCTTCTCCTTCAGGCACTCCTGTTTCTCAGGTGATATCTCATAATACTTGTAGGCTTTCTTCATTCTTTTCCATTCTTTATCTGTTTGCTCTTCTGACTGGATAATTTTAAATGTCCTCTTTCAGGCTTACTGATTCTTCTGCTTGATCAAGTATACTGTTGAAGCATTTTATTGAATTTTTCAGTTTAGATACTGTATTTTTTATTGCTAAAATTTCTATTTGATTTTAAAAATTTGTTTCTTTGTCAAACTTACTTTGTTTGTTAATTGTTTTTCAAATTTCATTTGTTTTTTTAATCTGCATTTTCTTGTAGTTCCCTGAACATTTTAAAGAGAGGATTATTCTCAATTCTTTGTCTCTCATTTCCTAGATCTCATTTGTTTAAGGTCCATTATTGGTGCTTTATTACTTTCTTTTGGTGGCGTCATTTTTCTCTGATTCTTCATCATCCTTGTATCCTTGCACTGGTGTCTGTGCACTTGAAGTGGTCACCTCTTCCAGCTTTTCCAAGTGTTCTGCCCTGCACCCCTCTCACTTGAGGTGAAGTGGGTAGACCTTCACTCTTTAGCCTGAGAGTCTGGATTGGCCATCTGGTGGTGACCATAGGCAAGCAGACCTTGCTGTTGGTTTCTCTGGCTGGGCTGCTGCTGGTGCTTTGAGGTCAGTGAAGCTATTGGCTGTACTCCATGGTCTTGTGAAACCACTGGCTGGTCTCCATCAGCCAGTGAGGCCACTGACTGGGTTCCAAGGTCAGGTGGAGTTGCTGGCTGGGCTCTGCAATTACCTTGATTGGGCAGGGTTGCTGGCCATATTCCCTGGCTGAGGGCTACCGCTGCTTGGAACCTATAATTGGACAGGGTTGCAGGCTTGACTTCAAGGTTGCTGGGTTTGCTGCTCAGCTAATTGGGACAGGCAGGGCTAGAGATTGCTCCACAGTATGCAGTCACAGGTTTGCCTCCCTGCCTGGACCTGAGCAGAACCTCAGGCTGGACTCCAAAGCTGAGTGGAGTCACTGCTTAACTGCTAAGGTTGAGCAGGGCCAGTTACTGTGTTCTGCAGATATGCAGGGATGCGGGTTTGCCTCCTGGCCTCCGGAAACTATATGCACAGCTGTGAAGTTAGGCAGGGTCACTAGAGCCTGGCAGGACCAGATGCTGACCTCTACAGATTTACACTAATGTGCACTTGCCTCTGGGTCTGGGGGAAAGCATAAGCAGAGTACTGAGGCTGGGTGTTGTTACTGCTCGCCCTCTCAGTTCTTATGGGACCATATGCTCTCTTCTACACTATGTGCCAACGCATACTTGCCTCCTGGCCTAGGAAGACTTTAAGCAGAGAATTCAGACTCTGCTTAAGGGTTGGAGAAAGCTTCGGTGTGATAGTGGTAGGGACTCAGCCCTGGCAAACCTGTCGACTGTGCTTTCTGCAAAACAGTGCTATTGACTGGTCTCTCTGGTCTGGCACGTCCATTGACAGGAATGCAGAGTCATTGCCAAGATCTGTGCTGTAGCCGCTATGAGCCCCACTCCCTTCTTTGTTTTTTGCTAACCCCAGATGGTCTAGCCCTGTAGGAACACATGGAGTGATACAAAAGTGGGCTTCCTGAGAAGCATTCCAGAATACTGGAGAGCTTAATGTTCACCTCCAGCTTTCTTTTTCTGTGGTAGAAACTGTAGGCCCAGGGGACTCCTCTCTGTGTGGTACTTTACTGGCTTGGAAAGGAGTGGCACCGTGAGAGTGAACCTATTCCTTTTAACCTTCTAATGCAGGTTTTCTCAGTTCTGTGATCCCAGAGAGTGTCTCAGCTCACTCCTGAGTTCTGGGATATTCATGGTATACTTGTCTGTGGACAGTAGCTAGTTCGATTTCTATGAGGGGGACCAGAGCCAGGAAACTCTTATTCCACCTCTTGCTGAAGATTTTTAAGACTTATTAAGAGAGATGTCACTCTTCATAACCTTGAAAGAGGAAGTTTTAAAAAATAGATATTAGAAGAAGTAGTAGGAGTCATTGCCATTTGAAGAATAATTAGAAGTCACAATACGGAATGTTTAAGAGGACAGTATAAGCCAAGTTGGAAAAAATTTGTTTTTGATTTTGAAGGAGAGAATCATTCATCCTATATATAGAGATATAATCACTGCTGACTGTTTAGTATAGAGATTTCTTTTTAGCATTTTATGTTTATGTGTGTGACTACTTTTTAAAAAAATATTAATGAGCTAGATTA
Source organism: Ateles fusciceps (assembly GCA_036589455.1). Lineage (NCBI taxonomy): Eukaryota > Metazoa > Chordata > Mammalia > Primates > Atelidae > Ateles > Ateles fusciceps. The sequence continues at coordinate 18,805 of JAZHEH010000103.1, forward strand.
TTTATGGCTTGCTCTTCTTAATCTGATGTAGTGAACATTTCCCATCAATAAATATTCTTTACAACATGACTAATTAGAGGCTTTGATGCAGTTATACCGTAACTTACCTGAACCAGCTCACTTTTTGAAGATAAAGATATATGTGTCCATCTATTTTATCTTATAAATAATATCTTTATAAATATATCTTTGGGTACAACCTCTGTGTAGATCAGTAGGGTATTTTGATAAGTGTAAATTGATGGCCCACAGAGTGTGAGATACACAAATCTTTAAGGCTTTTGAAATGTATTGCCAGTTTGCTCTCCAGAGGAGATATACCACTGTACACTCCCACCAGTAGTACCTGCCTCTCCAGCTTCTCTAATGATGGATATTCTTATTTTACTATGTTAATTTGATAAGAAAAAAAACCCAACATATTTTTAAATTTTGAATTTATTTGATTAAAAATTGCACTCTTAAAGTATGCTTATTGACTCTTGGTATTTTGTTAGTTACCTGTTGGTGTCCTTTGTATCATAGTTTAAATTGGTTTTTTGGGGTTTTTGTTTTTGTTTTGGTTCTTTGAGACTGAGTCTCGCTCTGTTGCCCAGGCTGGAGTACAGTAGAGCAATCTTGGCTCGCTGTAACCTCTGCCTCCTGGGTTCAAGCAATTCTCATGCCTCAGCCTCCCAAGTAGCTGGGATCACAGGTGTGTGTCACCACGCCCAGCCAATTTTTGTAATTTTTAGTAGAGATGGGGTTTCACCATGTTGGCCAGGCTGATCTCAAACTTTTGACCTCAAGTGATCTACCTGCCGCGGCCTCCCAAAGTGCTGGGATTACAGGCATGAGCCACCATGCCCAGCCGTCACTAATTTTTGAAACCATATGTGATTCAATTTAAATAGACTAAAGTCTTAGTATGAAATGGTTTTAATAGGACTATTAATAAAGGCTGCCATCAAATAAGCACCCACTTTGACTGAAACTGCACTAAGTACTTTACCTTTATACCTTATTGTTTTCTCTTATTTAATCTTCATTGTAGTTCAGAAGTATCTTCATTTTACGTTTGAGGGGCTTGAGATTCAGAAAGGTTAAATGACTTGCCCAAGATCACAGCTAATGATGGCACTGGGATTTATTTGATTCCATTTCTAACTTCAAACCTTGTGGGGTTTTCCTCATACACCTTTCTGGTACCTAGCTGTTGCTTATACCTATTACGCCAGATAATTATCTCTAACTATCCTTTTTTTCTAGTATTGTGCACCCTATATATATATATATATATATATATATATATATATGTAAAATGAAGGAAAATAGTTTCTAACAGAATTCATACAAATGAATAGTGTATTTCCCTTTGTATCTTAGCCTACTTTTGTGAGGCTAGATTTGGTGCTTTATTTTTCCCTATCTGCAAGTTTCTATGAGGGGGACCAGAGCCAGGAAAATTCATAGTGCTGCTCAATAATAAACCATCTCGGCTGGGCACAGTGGTGCATCCCTATAATCCCAGCACTTTGGGAGGCCGAGGTGGGCAGATCACTTGAGGCCAGGAGTTTAAGACCAGCCTGGCCAACATGGTGAAACCTTGTCTCTACTAAAAATACACAAATTAACCAGGCGTGGTGGCGCACACCTGTAATCCTAGCTGCTTGGGAGGCTGAGGTGAGAGGATTGCTTGAACCTGGAAGGCAGAGGTTGCAGTAAGCTGAGATCATGCCACTGCACTCCGGCCTGGGTGACAGAATGAGACTCCATTTCAATTAAAAAAAAAAAAAAGAATAAACCATCTCCATACCTTAAAAAATTCTGAGCCTCTATTTTTAAACATAGTAATAGATTTGATATAGACCAAGGCATTTTATCATTTTTATTTTAATTAGTATATGCTCTTGCCAAAGCATATTCTGTGATTTTTTGTTTCTAGTCGCTTGTTTTCATATTGAGAACCAGGCACTTCTCTCAAATCCTTTTTTTAAAGATGGAGGTATAGATATATGAATTAAAGAAACAGGTTAAAAATAATAATTAGTGTTCTAAATTCTTCTTGACAGAACTTTACAGACTAGCATGGCAAAGCTTCTCTCTGTTCTTAGTGGGGGACAGTACTTGCTGCAAGCCTGGGAATAACCTTACCAAATCACTCTTGAACATTTATGATAAACAACTTCAACATGACCCAGGTCCTGCTCACACCTCCATAATGAGCTATCTAAATAAGTTAGAAACAAATCACAGTTTTATATATTCAGAGTCACTTTCTACAATTAAAAATGAGGCAACCATAGAGCCAGACAAACCCTATGAAAATGTTCTGCCCTCCAGAGGCCCTCAACATAGTAACACTAGGGACATGGAGGAAGTATCTGCACCCGGAGTTATTTCTGCCCTTTCAAAACAGGATTCTGATGAAGAGAGCGAAACTATGGCTTTATTAGAAAATGAGCATAATTTGGATAATACAATATACGTTCCTTTTGCTAGAAGCACTTCTGAAAAGAAATCACCACTTTCTAAGAGGCTATCCCCTCAGCCACAAATAAGAGCCGCTATAACACAACTAGTCAGCAACAGTGGACTTGCTGTCTCTGGAAAATAAAATAAACTGTGTACCTCTGTAGCCTGTTCCTCTTCAACAAAGGAAGCAGAAGATGCACCTGAAAAGCTTTCCAGAACATCTGATATGAAGGACATACAGCTCCTCAAGAAAATAAAGGAAGCAATTGGTAAGATCCCTGCTGCCACCGAGGATCCAGAGGAACGAATTGCACGTCCTGGCCCATCAGGTTGTCTTAGCAACAGCATTCAGGTGCAGGGCAATACTGTCTGTGATGGTAGTGTTTTCACTTCTGACTTGATGTCTGACTGGAGCATCTCTTCATTTTCAACGTTCACTTCTCGTGATGAACAAGACTTCAGACATGGCCTTGCGGCATTAGATGCCAACATAGCTAGACTCCAGAAGTCCTTAAGGACTGGTCTTCGTGGAGAAATGAATTCAGAAGAAAAATCATCAAGTGCTTCTTTTTAAAACTAGAACTTGGCCTTATTGAATTTATATTTTTCTTTAATGAGATGATGTTTTTATATTATTGATTATGTGTGAAATAAATTGTGCAAGTAATAAATGTATTATTGGGATATATTGATACTGAGGAGCTTATGAAAACAAGTCATCTTAAGAATTTGACGACTGCTACAAGAAGCAAGTTGTAGATAACTAGGAAATTATTGTAAGTAATGTTTTATTTCAGTACTTAGCGATTAGAGTTCTTTTATTAAAATGTACCTTCTGGATTAAGGGCACGGATTGAAAGAGTTCTGTGGTTGTCCTAAAAGATAATGGGAAAAGAATCTCTGGATGTAAGTTTTTCTCTTCAAACTAGAGTTTTTTGTTTGTTTCAGTGTACTTTTTTTTGTTTGTTTTAATAGCAATGTGTTTTTATATGGAATGCTGTGTGCTACAGGCTAATGTTGTTGGTGACATATATAAACATTTATTTAAAGAGAAAAGTTACCAGTATCTATACCTCTTAAAAAACATTGATTGGTCTAAAAAAATATGTAGATAACATCCTAAGTTAACATATGGCGTCTTAAAACTTAGGCACTTTTATTTTTTTATCCCAAATGCCTTTAAGGCATTTAAAGAATAGTCAGACTGATAAAGAAGTGCTCACAGATAAGCTATAGTTTGGGAAATTTGTTTTCTTTTAAATAAGAAATGTTCATTTTTGTCCTTTTATTTGAATATGATGGAATTTGTAAATCTTGGCTTTGGTTATAATTCTACCTTTTGGAACAATTTTTTTTTCCAGCTTGTTAGCTGAGAATATTCTCTATTCTGTAAATAATGTGAAGTAGGAGGACCTACCTAGAAGAGACTAAACTTCATTTGGATCTTGAAGAATACATAAGATTTGGGTAATCCTGTGAACAGCTTTACATGTTTCCCCCTTATAAAGTCAGTATCATCAAAATGTGGGTATTGAATTTAGTATACTAGGATGGCGGTAGACCAACATGACTGAAATAGAGGTGGGGGAGGGGGTGGTAATGATAAATGAAAAAAACACAATTAGAAGATTTGGGTCAGTTGTGGAATGTCTTGAGCTCCAGGCTGAGGAGTATCCGTTAAACATGAAGTCATTGGAGTATTTGGGTATCTTTGGTGGTGGTGGTTTTTTGTTTTTGTTTTTGTTTTTCAATTGAGAGTTACCAGGTGAAGTTGGGTATTCTTAAAATGTCATAGAGTGATAGTAAATAGGAAGGGCTAGAGGAGGGAGAGACTGGAGACCATTTAGAAAGCTGTTGCAGTAGTCCAGACATTGATAATCCTTTGGCAATAAAAGTGAAAAAGGAGAGACAAATTGAAGAACATTTTTCAGATCAGCTGGGTTACTTAATAGGAACTGAAGGGGATAGAAAATCAAAGATGACTCCAAGGTTTTCAGTTTAATCAGTTTGAGACACACTGAGCAGTGTCTAAAATGAAAAATCTTAGTTAAGTTCCAAGTTGTCTTGATTAGAATAAAAAGGGGAGGAGAATGTCCATTTTCAGTCATCGTCTTTAAATCATCTCAGCAGGGGTCAGCATTACTGCCTCCTGATCTCAGGAGGGTCAGGCTGGCCCCAAATCCCAGCCCTCTCACAGCCTTTTCAGATGCCCCAGAGTGCAAAAAGCATAGTAGTGGATCTCCAGAGAGTCTCTAACCTCTGACAGAGTGAAATTTGTGTCTCCTGATAGGTATTGAGCATGGAGTGAGAAAGAACCATCCTCTAGCATTTTGTCACTCTTTTACTGTCTTTGATCTGTGGAGGTAATATACAACCCTTCACAATGAATTTAGTATTTGTGAACACTATTGAAGATAACGGGTAGAATCTGATGCTGTTGGACCAAGTGTAGAGATCCTAGGGCAGGGCTAAAGAACCAAAGAAGTACTTAGCACATGTTCTTCCCTTATTCCCACCACTCCTGGAGTTTAGTAAATCTTTCAGAAACCTTTACTTTTCACTGAGGGTGGCATTTTACTTGTCAATTGCCTGAAAAGTGACAAAGGCCTGCTCCAACCACGTGGAAAGTAGGGCAGCATTGTAAAACCTGCTTAGGTAAAAAGGGCATGCAGCTTCATCACAACTGCCCAAGTAGGTATCAGGTGCTCGAATTCTCTCAGCTAAAGACTCATTCACTCAGTGAATGAAATGAAAGCCCTAATATGTGCCAGTTACTATTACATTCTCTGAGAAGACAGCAATAAAAAAGACAGACATTCCCTGTCCTTAAAGAGCTTATGAAACAGTGAGACACAAGCAAAGGAACATATAGTAAGTTCTGTGAGGAAAAATAAAGCAAGGTAAGGGAACAAAGTGACAGTGTTGGCTTAAGTTTTAATTACTAGGGTAACAGGCCCCATCTCAAAAATTATGTTTAAGGGTCCAGAATTTAGCAACCATTAGGGAAAGTTGAGTTTGATTTGTAAGGTAACAGTCCCTTAATCATTTTTCAAATGTTACTTCTAGATTTCCTTCTGCTCAGAATTGCTTAAATGTGGGTTCTGAGACTATAGCATACATTAACACACACACTGCAAAGCCCCTTAACTTTTCTGAATGTATTAATATTACCACTTGTAGAGAACCAGGCATTATTTTATTTAAAGCTGTTGTCTTGAGCTAACCCTCCCATAGAATTACCGGAGATGATGATACCAGACTTCTGAAGGGTTTTAAAAGTTAACTTTTTGAAAGGACTGTAGAAATGATCTCACGGTTGCACCTAAAGAAGAAAACTGTTCTACAGTGATACCTACTACTAAATACCTACTACTGGAAGATCCCAAGCACACCAGGGGTATTCCTTTTGCCTGGACTGCCTTTTGCCCAAGCTGCTCCTGACAAATTTTTATTTATCCTTGAAACCCATAATACTACTTCTGTACCTTGCATATACTTCTATTGATGCCTTTATCAGTATCCACATCAGCCTTTCCTACCCTCTACTCTTCTGGAGGACAGGGACCAGGATTGATTCATTTTCAACTGCCCTCATGACCCTTGGTGACTATCATATAGTTTGTACCTAATAACTATTGTTGAACTTACCTAAATCTCTGTAGATGATCATCTAGGCATAACTTGATTTTCTGTTGGTGTTAAGTTCATGAAACAGCTTGTTAATAGCTTTATTACACACATCTAAGTTCCTAACATTAGCCTCCCTGTACCTTTTGTTCTTTATTCAGCTTCTAACTTCTGAAACCAAATTCACTTACTGGCAAACATTTGCACACTGCAGCTTGTGCTGTGGAGAAGCCACAGATTCTTAAATATTTAGGACAGAAACTTTGTTTTTAACCATGACACTAGTGCAAAGTAATCTATCCCACCAGCCTACCTCACCAATATTTGGGAGGGATGAATGTAAGCAAAGCACTGGAAAACTCCAGGGCACTGTACAGTCTGTGACTTATGATGATATTTAAAGAGTCCTCACCATCTGGCTTGCCCTCTTTCGATGTCCGCCAGTTTGTCAGTGAGTCCCTCAAAATTTAAGACCAGCGATGAACTCCAGATGTGATCTGATCCAAGTGGACTGCAGTTAGATTGTCATTGTCTATAGTAGTTTTAAAATGGACAAAGGTTGAGCTGACTGTCTTAACCATCACGCTGCAGATCATGTTAGGGCTGTAGTTAGTGTCCCAATAATATTCATATTGTTATTCTCGGTGTTGAGTGGCACCATATTAGGGCAGCTGGGGCAGCAAGTCGTGGAGACCATTTCCATCTAGCTAGAAATGAGCATTTCCTCAAAGACTAAGGTTCTAACTAGATAAGTGGTCTCAGCTGCTTCTAAAGGAAGAGCTCAAGTTGACCACAGACTCCCAGTGCTTGTTCTTCTTGAAGCCAGGTCTGCCTTTAGAGGCCATGAATAATGAAATATGAAAACTAGCATGTGGAAACTGAAACCAAACATATTTAAAGACACTTGCTCAAGGCCACACACCAAAACCTTAACCAGATATTGTGATTTCAGTTGCCTTTCTTCATTATGTTGTCTCCCTGATGACAGCTAAGTCTAATGACCACTTGAACCTTTGGGGCTCCAAAGCTGTTACTAGAACCTAGCTCTAGGCCATTCTCTCTCTACTAGCATGGTCTAATAATAAGGAATTCCCTCTCGGATTTATTGTGAGGATTAATTAAAATCACATGTGAAAATGTTTTGCAAACTGCAAACATTAAGTGGATGATAATGATTACTAGTTACATATAGTTAGTCTATGTGTATGTGTGTGTGTGTGTACTGTAATAGACAATGTTTTACTTTTGCTTTATTAAAGGCACACAGTATTCTTAAAATCTGTTTAGCATGTGGCATAATGCTAGTAAAACAATTTCCTCACCTGTCACTCGGCCAATTCCATCAAAAATCATTACTTAAAACTTGTTTTAAAGTAGATGGGTTTTTTTCCCATCTACACTGGCATTCAGAGTGAGCTCTGACATTTCCAGGACCCTGGCACTATCTTCTGCTTAGCCCAAGGGTAAGAGGGCTCATATCTCCACAGAAATCTCAAGAAGACATAGAGAAGAACACAAACTATCCAAGAGGAAAACTCAGTCCCTTTTGTAGCAAGAGACTTACACGTTTGTTCAAATATATAGCAAGAAATGTTGTCAGCTGCTCAGTAGGGAGCACACGGCCAAGGTACATATTTTCATCCCACCATCCTTTCCAGATTATTTTGCACTTGGCTGTGAGCTCTAGGCCCAGAGTTGGGTAAGAGACCAGATTCAAATATTTTAAAAGTAAGCAGCTCCAAAACAAGCAGAACAGAACTTCTTGGAGGGTAGTAGTTTGTTTGAGGTTTGGCAAGAAGAAAGTAGTAAAGGAAAAGTAATTTTCAAACCCAGAGCCTCAATGGATTAAGAGAAAATCTTTTCTCTTTTTTTCAATGTCAGTCAATATGATTAGACTTGTCATCTTGGGATAGAGAGGGAGCGATAGAAGATGAGACAAAAACTAGAGCAAACCAGTAAATCACATTTGAAAAAATAGGTTTTCACCATTTAGAGCAGTGAGCTATATTCTAACACCCGCCCCTCCACCACAAAGCTTGTGATCAATGTTTCACTAGAGACTCAGTCCACTATCACCACCTCTTCCCTCCCCATGTCCCAACCAGTCTATGAATCTGTCTGGTCAGATTGTTAAAACAACGGATGACAAAACACTTAAAGCAACTTCTCTCAACTCCTAACACACCGAGAAAGGGTATGATAATTTAAATTATAGTTTTGTATTACATCTTTGACCCAAATTTGAGAAAATAGCATGGTATATTATTGATTAATATAAAACACTTAAACAGGCAATGATATTTTGAGTTGGTGGGAAAGTTCACTTGAATAACATGGTGCATTAGAAGAGCAAGAGCAGTGGATCAAGAGTCAGGTGACCTAGTGACTCTCTCTTTATGTGTTACGTGACCTTCGTTCATCTACAATGTATTAGTTCTCTTGCTGTGTGCTACATACTGAGCATTTAAAGACAAATAAGACAGTGTGCCTTTGAAGGGCCTAGAGCCTCGGTACCTCCCACATTGAGGAGATATGATCTCAAAGACTCCAGCTCAAAATGCTGAATTTTCCAAGAAGAAAGATTGCAACAGCAAAGGAACTAGCCACATGGCTCCAGTAATGTCCTCCTACCACGTTGGTATCTTACAGAATTTTAGCTTTGGGTTGTTCTTCCGTTTTTGCTTTCTTTCCTTCTTTCTTTCATACTAATATCATGGGTGCTCTCCATATTTATTTTTCTTCTTCTTTTAATTTCGAAGAGTATCTTTGTGTGGAAACTCTGATAACTTAAACATTTTTATTTTACCCTCACATTTAAATTAAGTAATTTACACTGGTTTTTAATGTAAAGTTCCCCCTTTCCCCCCTTTTGCAGAAACCAAGAAGAGTACAACTCCATTTGCAGGGGAAACAAGGAGAGAGCTCTAAAACCAAACCACAGAATAGCTAGAAAGACTGAAAAGCGTAAGATGCCAAGCAGGAATGCATAGGAGAGGAAAGAGTGGATGCTGTGCCTTCAGATAGCAGAAAAGGCTAGCAGACTATATTTCTCAAAAATGAACAGTTTACCCAGAGGTGAAAAGGGTTTTTTGTTTTGCTTTGTTTTTGTTTTTTTGTGAGATGGAGTCTCACTCTGTCGCCAGTCTGGAGTGCAGTGGCGTGATCTTGGCTCACTGCAACCTCCACCTCCCGGGTTCAAGTGATTCTCCTCCTTCAGCCTTTCAAGTAGCTGGGCCTACAGGTGCGCACCACCCCACCTAGCTAATTTTTGTATTTTTAGTGGAGATAGGTTTTCACCGTGATGGCCAGGATGGTATCAATGTCTTGACCTCATGATCCGCCCGCCTTGGCCTCCCAAAGTGCTGGGATTACAGGCATGAGCCACTGCGCCCGGCCAAAAGAGTTTTTTGAAAAAATTATTATATTTTTTTATTGATGAAGTCTCGCTCTGTTGCTCAGGCTGGAGTACAGTGACATGATCATAGCTCACTGTAACCTCAAACTCCTGGGCTCAAGGCATTCCCCTGAATAGCTGAGATTACAAGAGTGTGCCACCAGGCCCACCTAATTTTTAAAAAATTTTTTTTTTGTGTGGAGACGGAGTTTCACAATCTTGCCCAGGCTGGTCTTGAACTCCTAGGCTCAAAGTCCTCATGCCTTTGGCCTCCCAATGTGCTGGGATCTCAGAAGTTTTAAATCCTCAGTTTGTAACAATGGGGAAAGGATCCGTGGGCTTTACATAGATTGTGTGTGTTTGGAGATGGGGGAGCCTATTCCCAAGTGGAAGAATAAACACCAAACAAGTGAATGCATAAAGCTCTGAATATTAAGGAAAATTCCAGTCCTCCTTACAAACCTTCTGCAAATAGCTGATCCAAGAAAAACTTTCCGTAACTGCTTCAAAAAACCTCATCAAGAAAGACTAGCAGAGGATCTGTACTAAAGTATTTTTAGGAAATAGGGAGAATAAATAGGAAAATAGGACGGTAAACTAAAAACACTTATCAGGAAAACATTGCCATCAAGTAGACAAAAATTATGATTAACTATTTGATCATGAATGTTTATAACTGAATGAAACAGCTATTTATTGAAACCAAGAGCACTGAGCAAAGAAGCAAGAGCCTAGGGCCAAGATGATGTGATAACAGGAGATGAAGCAGGAATTGGCAGAACTTAGGAAAAATATGGAAGGAAACATTAGACCATCTCAGAAATGAAGGCAAAATTGAATGTAAGTCAAGGTAAAATAGATTAAACATAATAGTTTTGATACAAAATTCGAGGTTCAAACTTGTCTTCCTTCAGTACTTTGCTTGCTACACCATTGCCTCCCAGCTTTAAGCATGGCTACTAAGAAATCTGTCATGGAGCAGATCCTTGTTGCTTTGTAGGTGACATAATTTTCCCCTCTAGAAACGTGTAGAATTTTCTCTGGCTTTGATCATCTTAATTTCACTCTAATGGCTTTAGGAGGTTTTGGTCTTTAATGTCTCCAGTTAACGCTCTGTGAACTGCTTAAATCAGTGGTCTTGCATATTTTTCTAATTCTGGAAAATTTCAGTCATCACTTCTTTAAATATTTTCTCCTTCTACTTTGTTTTTCTCTCTCCTTTGATTTCTTTTACACTTCCATTTGAAATTTTTGTGTCTTCTAACTTTTTTTTTTTCCATTTCTTTGTCTATTCTTAACTCTTCTGGAGGAAGTTTCCTGATGTGATCTTTCATCTCATTCATTGGTTTTTCAGCTATCCCTATTCTACAAATAAATTCATTTTTTGAGTTCTTAATTTCATCTGTTATATTATTCATAGTTTATTTTTTATGATTGCTTGCTCCTGCTTCATATTTCCAATACTCTCCCTTATCTTGTTAAATGTGTTTATTATGTGTATTTTAAATTCAGGTCTGTCTGGTCCATTGATTCTGATCCCTTTAGCATGGACTGTTAAGCATGTCTACCTGGCTTATACCATTATTTTCCCCTGAGAGCTTACATTACCTTGGGGAATATCAGCTATCTGGACAGATGATGTATACCTGGCAAAGGAGACTGAAATCCAGACTCCGACTTAGACCCTTCTGATGAGTTATTGACTGTATGTGATGTGGGGTGGTGGTTGTAGTGATAGGAAATATGCTTTAGAGTAATGACCTCTATTATTTCACTCTGGGTTTGATTATTCCGTTTCCTGTGTCTTTTTTTTTTTTTTTTACCTGAGCTCTGCTAATTTTCAAGAGCTTCCTCCCATAGAATTGGGACGGGGGTTAGGCCTGCTCAGGGGTAAAGACATTCTTCTGCACCTGTTGTTAGCTACTCTTCAAGTCCTGCTATAAGACGATTCAAATACTCAGTGGCACTGGCCTGGTACTGCTCCTCTGCCCCCCAGAAGTGAGAGGTGAGCAGTGACTCACTCAGAACAATGTGGGGGGAGAGAAGAAAATGCAGGGAGCATGCTGTCCCCGGCCCATCTTCTGCCTCGCCACCTTGTATTTTAGGCTGACATTTCCTATATACCCATTGGTAACCAGTCACTTCCTGTCTCCCCAAAGGTTTCTCAGTGGTTTTATGGTATATTCTGTTATCCATTATTAACTTGCCTGTCACTTCCATAGCATTTCCATTGTGAGTTCTAAAAGACCAGCAACCCAGGTTCATTTGCCATCTTGTGCTTCCCACTAATGTGTAATGTTACCTCTGTGTCACTCTCCTAGTTCCCCTTTATCTGTGGGTCTGTTTATTCTCTCTTTCTCTGGTCTGTTTTACCTGTTTTATCTGTCTCTGTGCAATACCATACTTTTAATTGTTGCAGATTTATAATGTCTTCATATCTGATAAAATGATCCTTTCTCCCCCTATTCATCTTCAAATTGTCTTTGTCTATGCTGGGACCTTTACTCTTCTGTGTGAAGGACGAGTTGGTCAAATTCTGTGACAAATTCTCTTGAGATTTTATTAGAATTGCTTAGAACTTATAGGTTAATTTGGAGAATTGCCATTTTTATTATATTGAAAGCTCCAACCCATTAATCCTGTATAATGCTCCATTTACTTACTCCATAAAGATCTTGTTAAACTTTTATAGAATGTATTCCTAAGTACCTTATAGCTTTTGTTACAGTTGAACATCCCAGGGTGGTTTTTGTCTTTTGCTTTTTTCCACAGTGAAAAGACCTTTAGTTTGTTCCTGATCGTATAAAAGTAAATCCCATCTGAAATCCCACCATCATGAGATCAATGAGTTGGTTATCCTTTTAAGCATTCTTTACACATACACATAAAAATACACAAGTAATTCTACATATGTATGGATCATATCATGCTTGCTATTTTTTTCATCAACACCTTCTCTCTCCACCTTCTCTCCTCATATGAGTCCCTTTCCCACGCCCTAGCCACACACCTGTAACCTGTCTTCATAACCTAATGGGTGACCATCAGTGTTTTCTCCATGCTCATGAAGTCATACAGGTCCATGATTTATATAGACTTCAGAGAGTGCTGGTCATTGTTTCGTTAAAAATGCGATCATATTTTACTTCTCTGTATTTTGATTTTCTGACTTAGAAGTACCTTAGGGAAGTCCCTCTAGATGACTAGCAAGTTATCTAGTATGGATCTAATTTATTCCCTTCAATGGCTAGTTGGTATTCCACGATATGGAGATATTATATAATGCAGAATTCATTCAACCATTTTGTTCAGTTATATATCACAGAAAATAGCGATTTTAAGTAAAAAGAGATTTAATGTAGGGAATTTGGGACTTACAAAATCACTGGAGGTGCCCAAGTAGCAGGCTCTAGACTGGGCCTCAAGGAATTATGCCCACTACAGTCCTACAGGCCCTTCTCTCCAAGAGAATTGCTGTCTCTGTCACATTCAAGCTGCTGTTCCAGCTGCTGGCTTGAGAGTCATACTACCTTACCTGTGACTTGAGGATCGGGAAGCTACCACAGGAACTTTTTACTCCAGACCTACATTGTGTCTGTCAGATCTGCACTGGTGCATCTGGAAAGATTACATCACAATCTAAAGTCCTAGCTTTCAGGGAGACTTGGAAATATGTCTTTAGCTTTCCAGCCTCTGCAAAATAGAAAGACACACAAGAAAGGGGTTAACTAAAGGGAGAGTGGGCCAATCTACGAAATCTATTGCTGTGAGCATTCATTTTGTTTCCAGTTTGGGGTTTCCTATGAACACTGTCACACAATTGCCATATAACCTCGTGTCTGTGTCTACTGCTATTTCTAAAAAAAATAGTCCCAGAAGTAGAACTGCTGAGCCAAAAGATATATTTTTAAAAATAGATCTTGTGAAATTGCCTTCTAAAAAGGTTGTAACACTTTACACTTCTGCTAGAAATGTGTGAAAATTTCCTTCATATATACCACCAGCAAAAAGCAATAGATGCTGTGGCATGTCGTGTCGTGTGTGTGTGTGTGTGTGTGTGTGTGTGTGGTGTGTGTTTGAAAAATAATGCTTTTCATAATGGAGAATTTCAAGCATGCACAAAAAAGGCAAATAGTCTAGTGAACTCCCATATGTCCATCAGCCAGTCCAATAACCATGGCCAAACCTGCCCCATTCAATTCCTTCTGTTTAATTTTATTTTAAAACGAATTCCTGATGCCTTATTATCTCATCCATAAATATAAGTATAAATGTATTTTTAAAACACAGGAACAGAAAACCAAACACGACATGTTCTCAGTCATAAGTGGAAGTGGAATGATGAGAGCACATGGACACAGGAAGGGGAACATCACACACCAGGGCCTGTCGGGGGTGAGGGGGAAAGGGGGAGGGAGAGCATTAGGACAAATATCTAATGCATGCAGGTCTTAAAACCTAGGTGATGGTTGATAGGTGCAGCAAACCACTGTGGCATATATATATACCTATGTAACAAACCTGCACATTCAACACATGTATTCCAGAACTTAAAGTAAAAACTAAAAAAAGATAAGCACAATATTATTATATAAAAAGTTAACAGTAATTATTAATTAAATATTTAGCCAGTGTTTACATCTTATTTGAGGTATGCAAATGAAAGTACACAAATTGCAAATGATTAGTCTTTTATGTCTCTTTTAACAAATCGTCTCCCCTGCCATATTCTTTTTTTCCTTATACAATTTATTTGTTGAAGAAACCAAGTTTTTGGTGCTGTAAAGCTCCCCACTGTCTGAATTTTGGAAGTTGCATTCCTATGTTGTAGTGGAAGATTTTCCTCATCCTTATTGCCTATGAATCAGTAATGGAATCTAAAAGCTTGATCAGATTCAGGTTTGACTTTTATGGCAAGAAGAATTCAAAGGCAGTGACTGTTTCTCCACTAGGAGTCACATAATGTTTGGTTGTCTCTCTCTTTGTGCTGTTAGCAACCATTGATGCTCGGCACCCAGATTTATTAGTTCATTAAGATTACAAAATGGTGACAGTCTAAATTTGCTCTTTTACATTTATGAGGTGTACTGTCCATAAAGAAAAACTTTTTCACCTTTGCTATTTGGTTACCCAGTGGCATAGTTGATATAAATAAGGCAACATAAATGCTTGATTCTTTCCCATTGTTTACCAGTTTTCAAAATAACATATTGGTTCCCTAGCATCCTTTAATGGTGACTGGGTTTTTTAGTATCATTATGAAGTAATGGATTAAACTTCTTTGATGTGTTTCAATCCATTGCAGTTATGATTTTCATTGATACTTATATTGTCCCATGTTTGATCATTGGAAGCTTTACTATGACTGTTATGTTTGCCAGTATGATGGGTGTTAGTGATTTTTTTGTTATGTTCATTTTTATTTTTCTGATTTCTAGTGAACTTCGATCATATTCATGTTTGTCAGGCCTTTTGGTACTACTCATTAGTGAGTTGTTTGTATCCTTTGCACAATTTTCTAATCAGTTGTTGGTCATCATCTTATCAGTTTTTAAGGGTGCTTTGTATAGAAAGTGATCCTTTTATGAATATAGTAGCACAAACATTTTTTCAGACATATTGACTGCTATTAATTTTTTTCTTTTTTTATTGTACTTTAGGTTCTGGGGTACATGTGCAAATCATTCAGGATTGTTGCATAGGTACACACATGGCAATGTAGTTTGTTGCTTTCATCCCCCCTGTTACCTACATCTGGCATTTCTCCCCATGTTATCCGTTCCCGACCTCCCCAACCCCCCGCTGTCCCTCCCTTGGCCCCCCCCCCAACAGACCCCAGTGTGTGATGCTCCCCTCCCTGTGTCCCTGTGTTCTCATTGTTCAGCACCCACCTAGGAGTGAGAACATGCAGTGTTTGATTTTCTGTTCTTGTGTCAGTTTGCTGAGAATGATGGTTTCCAGATTCAGCCATGTCCCTACAAAGGACACAAATTCATCATTGTTTATGGCTGCATAGTATTCCATGGTGTATATGTGCCACATTTTCCTTTTCCAGTCTATCATCGATGGGCATTTGGGTTGCTTCCAGGTCTTTGCTATTGTAAACAGTGCTGCAATGAAGATACGTGTGCATGTGTCTTTATAATAGAGTGATTTATAATCCTTTGGGTGTATACCCAGCAATGGGATTGCTGGGTCAAATGGAATTTCTATTTCTAGGTCCTTGAGGAAGCACCACACTGTCTTCCACAATGGTTGAACTAGTTTACACTCCCACCAACAGTGTAAAAGTGTTCCTGTTTCTCCACATCCTCTCCAGCATCTGTTGTCTCCAGATTTTTTAATGATCGCCATTCTAACTGGCATGAGGTGGTATCTCAATGTGGTTTTGATTTGCATTTCTCTAATGACCAGTAAGGATGAACTTTTTTTTTCATATGTTTGTTGGCTGCATAGATGTCTCCTTTTGAGAAGTATCTATGCATATCCTTCGCCCACTTTTGGATGAGTTTGTTGGATTTTTCTTGTAAATTTGTTTTAGTTCTTTATAGATTCTGGATATTAGCCCTTTGTCAGATGGGTAGATTGCAAAAATTTTTTCCCATTCTGTTGGTTGCCAGTTCACTCTAATGATTGTTTCTTTTGCTGTACAGAAGCTCTGTAGTTTAATTAGGTCCCATTTGTCTGTTCTGCCTTTTGTTGCCAATGCTTTTGGTGTTTTAGTCATGAAGTCCTTGGCTATGCCTATGTCCTGAATGGTTTTGCCTAGGTTTTCTTCTAGGATTTTTATGGTGTTAGAGCTTATGTTTAAGTCTTTAATCCATCTGGAGTTAATTTTAGTGTAAGGTGTCAGGAAGGGGTCCAGTTTCTGCTTTCTGCACACTGCTAGCCAGTTTTCCCAACACCATTTATTAAACAGGGATTCCTTTCCCCATTGCTTGTTTTTGTCTGGTTTGTCAAAGATCAGATGGTTGTAGATGTATGGCGTTGCCTCCGAGGCCTCTGTTCTTTTCCATTGGTCTATATCTCTGTTTTGGTACCAGTACCATGCTGTTTTGATTGCTGTAGCCTTGTAGTATAGTTTGAAATCAGGTAGCGTGCTGCCTCCGGCTTTGTTCTTTTTGCTTAGGATTGTCTTGACTATGTGGGCTCTCTTTTGGTTCCATATGAAGTTTAAGGTGGTTTTTTCCAGTTCTGTGAAGAGATCAATGGTAGCTTGATGGTGATAGTGTTGAATCTATAAATTACTTTGGACAGTATGGCCATTTTCACAGTATTGATTCTTCCTAACCATGAGCATGGAATGTTTTTCCATCTGTTTGTGTCCTCTCTTATTTCCTTGAGCAGTGGTTTGTAGTTCTCCTTGAAGAGTTGCTTTACATCCTTTGTTAGTTGTATTCCTAGGTATTTTATTCTCTTTGCAGCAATTGTGAATGGGAGTTCACTCATGATTTGGCTCTGTGTTAGTCTGTTATTGGTATATAGAAGTGCTTGTGATTTCTGCACATCGATTTTGTGTCCTGAGACTTTGCTGAAGTTGCTTATGAGTTTAAGGAGATTTTGGGCTGAGACGATGGAGTCTTCTAAATATACAATCATGTCGTCTGCAAATAGGGACAATTTGACTTCCTCCTTTCCTAATTGAATACCCTTTATTTCTTTTTCTTGTCTAATTGCTCTGGCTAGAACTTCCAATACCATATTGAATAGGAGTGGTGAGAGAGGACATCCTTGTCTAGTGCTGGATTTCAAAGGGAATGCTTCCAGTTTTTGCCTATTCAGTATGATATTGGCTGTAGGTTTGTTGTAAATAGCTTTTATTAGTTTGAAATATGTTCCTTCGATACCTAGTTTATTGAGAGTTTTTAGCATAAAGCGCTGTTGAATTTTGTTGAAGGCCTTCTCTGCATCTATTGAGATAATCATGTGTTTTTTGTCTTTGGTTCTGTTTATGTGGTGGATTACATTTATAGAGTTGTGTATGTTGAACCAGCCTTGCATCCCTAGGATGAAGCCTACTTGATCATGGTGGATAAGCTTTTTGATGTGCTATTGCAATCAGTTTGCCAGTATTTTATTGAAGATTTTTGCATCAATGTTCATCATGGATATTGGCCTGAAGTTTTTTTTGTTGTTGTTGAGTCTCTGCCAGGTTTTGGTATCAGGATGATGTTGGTCTCATAAAATGATTTGGGAAGGATTCCCTCTTTTTGTATTGTTTGGAATAGTTTCAGAAGGAATGGCACCAGCTCCTGTTTGTATGTCTGGTAGAATTCAGCTGTGAACCCATCTGGCCCTGGGCTTTTTGTTTTGGTTGGTGGGCTATTAATTGCTGCCTCAACTTCAGCCCTTGTTATTGGTCTGTTCAAGGTTTCAACTTCTTCCTGGTTTAGGCTTGGGAGGGTGCAAGTGTCCAGGAATTTATCCATTTCTTCCAGGTTTATTGGTTTATGTGCATAGAGCTGTTTGTAGTTATCTCTAATGGCAGTTTGTATTTCTGTGGAATCGGTGGTGATATCCCCTTTATCATTTTTTATTGCATCTATTTTATTCTTCTCTCTTTTCTTTTTTATTAATCTGGCTAGGAGTCTGTCTATTTTGTTGAGTTTTTCAAAAAACCAGCTCTGGGATATACTGATTTTTTAAAGGTTTTTTTGTGTCTCTGTCTTCTTCAGTTCTGCTCTGATCTTAGTTATTTCTTGTCTTCTGCTAGCTTTTGGGTTTTTTTGATCTCGTTCCTCTAGCTCTTTCAATTTTGATGATAGGGTGTCGATTTTAGGTCTTTCCTCACTTCTCTGGTAGGCATTTATTGCTAGAAATTTCCCTCTAGACACTGCTTTAAATGTGTCCCAGAGATTCTAGTATGTTGTGTCTTCATTCTCGTTTGTTTCAAAGAACATCTTTATTTCTGCCTTCATTTCATTGTTTATCCAGTCGACATTCAGAAGCAGGTTGTTCAGTTTCCATGAAGTTGTGCGGTTCTGAGTTAGTTTCTTAATTCTGAGTTCTAATTTGATTGCCCTGTGGTCTGAGAGACTGTTTGTTATAATTTCCTTTCTTTTGCATTTGCTGAGGAGTTATTTACTTCCAATTATGTGGTCAATTTTAGAGTTGGTGCAATGCGGTGCTGAGAAGAATGTATATTCTATGGATTTGGGGTGGAGATTTCTGTAGATGTCTATTAGGTCTCCTTGGTCCTGATCTGAGTTCAAGTCCTGGATATCCTTGTTAATTTTCTGTCTGGTTGATCTGTCTAATATTGACAGTGGAGTGTTAAATTCTCCCACTGTTATTGTGTGGGACTCTAAGTCTCTTTGTAGGTCGTTAAGAACTTGCTTTATGTCCATGGGTGCTCCTGTATTGGGTATGTATATATTTAGGATTGTTAGCTCTTCTTGTTGCTTTGATCCTTTTGCCATTATGTAATGTCCTTCTTTGTCTCTTTTCATCTTTGTTGGTTTAAAGTCCATTTTATCAGAGACTAGGATTGCAACTCCTACTTATTTTTGCTCTCCATTTGCTTGATAAATCTTCCTCCATCCCTTTATTTTTAGCCTATGTGTGTCATTGCATGTGGGATGGGTTTCCTGAATACAGCACAACAATGGGTCTTTACTTTTTATCCAATTTGCCTGTCTGTGTCTTTTGATTGGGGCATTTAGCCCATTTACATTTAACGTTAATATTGTTATCTGTGAATTTGATACTGCCATTTTGATGCTAGCTGGATGTTTTGTCCATTAGTTGATGCATTTTCTTCATTGTGTCGATGGTCTTTACCATTTGGTACATTTTTGGAGTGGCTGGTACTGGTTGTTCCTTTCCTTGTTTAGTGCTTCTTTCAGGAGCTCTTGTAAGGCAGGCCTGGTGGTGACAAAATCTCTCAGCAATTGCTTGTTGGTAAAGGATTTTATTTCTCCTTCGCTTATGAAGCTTAGTTTGGCTGGATATGAAATTCTAGGTTGAAGTTCTTTTCTTTAAGGATGTCGAATATTGGCCCCCACTCTTTTCTGGCTTGTAAGGTTTCTGTGGAGAGATCCACTATAGTACTGTTTGCCATACCAAAAAAGTGATTTATAAGTGGCTGAGTATGTCTATTTTTTATTTTATAGTTCTTGGTAAGGAAAGTCTCCCCAAACCATAGAAGGTACATATAATCTCCTACATATTTTCCTTCAACTTTTAAAAAAAATTTTATGCTTAAATTTTTAATATATTTGCATTTATTTTTGGATGTAGTGTAAGATGTCAGTTCAACACTTTTCTTTCAAGTGAGTAGCCAGTTGTATCTGCATAGTACAAAAAAAAAAAAAAGTTCAACTTTTTTCCCATTGAACTACCACTCTGGCATATAAACATTTAAATAATTACCATAATGTGATCATTAATTATTTACTTTGTTCCAGAAGTACATTTTATATTCTTACTAATGTGATTTTGAATTGAATTTTAAGTGTTATATCATGATTGATCTTAATAAGCCCCCCTGTATATTCTCTCTTCTTATATGTTTCATAATTTTACTAGCTATTCTTTGGCATTCTTTCTCTATATAAACTTTAGAATCATTTTATCTAATTTCAATAAAAACCCTGTTGGAATTCTAATTGGAACTACATTAAATTAATATATTAAAATTTTAGAATTAACAGTTTTATATTAAGTATTTTCTTCCAGGAACATGATATGACTTTAAATCTATTCAAATATTTTGTGTCTTATAATAGTTTTTCCCCAGTTAAAAAAATACAGGCCTAGAGTTGATCTTGTTAAATTTATAAGTATTTAAAATTGTTGGCACTATCTTAATCTGAATAGATTTTTATTAGCAACATATATTATCATTAAACATAAGAAAGAACTTTCCGGATAGAATGTCCAGTTGCTGGAATTCGTAACTGAGTTGAAGACTCCCTCTCATATTACCAGGAAGGAAAAGTGGATTACACCTTTCTAAGATCGTTCAGTGATGGTCTTGCTGAGAGATAGGAAGGACCAGATGAGCCCTGGAAGACCTCCTCGGAAAAGGAATCTGGAGTGTTGCCGTTTTAGCCAGCCTCCTAATGTCAGGCTTCTGTACATATAAGTCCTTTTGACTTAATTAGCCAGTTTTTCCAGTGGGTACATGGGTGTGTGGAAGACCATTATAAAACATGCTGGATAATTCAGAACAAACAATTCCCGAAGTATTTCTTCTTTTTCTCTCTTAAAAATTCCACTTTGGGCTGGGCGAGGTAGCTCAGACCTGTATTCCCAGCACTTTGGGAGGTCGAGGCGGGTGGATCACCTGAGGTCAGGAGTTCGAGACCAGCCTGGCCAATGTGGTAAAACCCTGTCTCTACTAAAAATACAAAAATTAGCGGGGTGTGGTGGTGGGCGCCTTTAATCCTAGCTACTCAGGAGGCTGAGGCAGGAAAATCGCTTGAACCTGGGAGGCTGAGGTTGCTGTGAGGCGAGATCAAGCCACTGCACTCCAGCCTGGGCAACAGAGTGAGAGTCTGTCTCAAAAAAAAAAAAAATATATATATATGTATATATATATTATATATATATATAGAAAATTTCAAAGCGATTTTGGTGTAGCATCACATGACAGTGTGCAAACCCTGAAGGAAATAAAAAATAATTTTAAAATTCCACTTTATTGTAATGATATTATTTGGTTGTTTTGTTTTTGCAATTAATAGCTTTTTATTTCCACAGATAAGTCATACAATAAGTATATTTATTAACCCACATTGTGTCAAGCTCTCCATTTTGCTTCAATATATAGAAAAAGTGAGACCTAGTCTTTGTCTTCAAAGGCTTGCAGTCTATTTGAGGATACATAAACAGATTACTCAGTATGAGGCATATGTTATTGGAGCGCAGAGAGACACATCTTAACCAAACTGGTGAGGCTCGGTCAGTTTCACAGATAAGGGATCATTCGAGCTTGGAAAAGACTGAGTCCTGAATCACCAAGCCATGTTCAGAGAATAGTGAGATGCTCCTATGGCTGGAGTTGATGTTACAATGACTAGCTATGGAGGAACCCAGAAAAAAGGATCAGGAGTTTGGTCAGCTGCAGATGTTTACAGAGGAGACTTCCGTTGACAGATATATGTTGAAGAAAATCATCCCATCAGCGTGGATTAGAGGGGCAAGACTGATTACGGGAAGCCCATTTGGAAGGCAGCCACAATAGCCTAAGGGACGGGTAAGGCAAGTGGTAGTGAGAACTGGGGGAGGAGAGGGATTTGCCATCTGCATAGGTAGGAAATCCCATGGGTAAATGATGAGCCAAAGGGAATGCAGAAGGACCCAGCTTTCTGGACAGGATTGCTAGATGGTGTCAGTGTCATTAACCTGGGAACCAGGAGGCTGGGCAGGTTTCATGGGGATGAGGGGAAGATATTGGACATGAATTCCAGGTGAAGAAGTCCAAAAGCTGGGTACCTAGAAGAAATACTAGAGCTTTACATCTGGGGATCACTGGTAGTATCTGAAGCCATGTGAGTGGATGAGATGGGTTAGGAAGCATGCAGAGTTAGGGTGGAGTACTCCAGGCTTAGTTCATGTTCTCACATACCAACAGCAGTTATCAAGGACAACTTAAGCTAGCAGATGAATGCTCTCTGCAACAGAACTAAGAACCTCTGTTTAGTTTTTAATTCAGAAGCTAAACTGATTAAACAATAAACATCTTAAAGTCAGAAAAGCTAATAAATAAGCTCTTTGCGTTTACATGTCTACTCAAAAAATAACTTCTGACTTTGTTAATAAACAAATGTAAACATGAATGCAAAAAACGGGATGAAAATACACTAGGGTCCCAGCATGGTGGGTCAGGCCTGTAATCCCAGCACCTGGGAGGCCAAGGAAGGCAGATCACTTGACACCAGGAGTTTGAGACCAGCCTGGCCAACATGGCGAAACTCCATCTCTGCTTAAAAAAACCCCAAAAGAAAAAAAAACACTACAAAAATTAGTCGGCTGTGGTGGTGGGCACCTGTAATCCCAGCTACTCAGGAGGCTGAGGCACGGAGAATTGCTTGAACCCAGGAGGCGGAGGCTGCAGTGAGTCAAGATCGCACCACTGCATGCCAGTCTGGGTGACAGAGCAGGACCCTGTCTCAAAGAAAAAGGAAATGTACTGCGATATTCACAAGTGCTGGATTCAAACTTAAGTTTTTTATTTCACACCTGCTTAGGATTCACCAGGTGTAGATAATCCGAACTGCCATCTCAATACTCCACTCACCTGTAGGTTCTCTTGGCTTGCACCACCTCTCCTGCTGCCACTCATCATGTCTGCCTTGGCTGGGAGCTTGGGTCACAGCTCACAGTCTCTCCAACCTGGTACTGAATGAAGACTGCACAGGTAGAGGTTACCAAAAAACAGGCCACACAGAATAATGGAAAGAGTTTTTGCCCATCAGGGGTCAGAGAGCTGAGTTTGGCATGGCATGATTGAGTAATTGGTACTCCACAGAAAAATACTCACCATTCGTGGAACAATTATTCTGTGTCAAACACTCTACTAATATGCTTTGCAAGGTACCCTCTTGTGCAGCCCTCACAACAACGTTATGAAGTGGATGGGGTTTATTTATCTCATTCGTATCTGTTTTTTAACAATTAGGAAATTCAGGTCCAGAAGAAATTAAGTCACTTGTGCAAGGTCACATAGCTGGTTAATGACAAAGCTTCAGCGACTCAGATGTTAACACTAAGTATACTCCCTTCACACAAACTATTTGAGGTAGAAATGCACAACTTATCCTCTTCCTTCTACTTTGTCTTTTGCAAAACAAGGGATTTTTCATAGATAATATCATCTGGCTATTGATTCTCATTATGTAGGAAGTTGAGTTTACAGAATTTGTATAAATCAGAGGTCTTACATATAAAATATCTCCAGATTTACTTTATATAGTAGATAGATTTCTCAACCATGATTTGCATGTGCTCATTTTGTCTGTAAATGTGGTCTTTGCGGTGCTGGGTTTTCAGATCGATTCCTCCCCCCTCTGCCCAGATCACCTATCTTTTTTTTTTTTTTTTTTGTATTGGAAACAGAGTCTCACTCTGTCGTCCAAGCTGGAGTGCAGCGGCATGATCTCGGCTTACTGCAACCTCCGCCTCCCAGGTTCAAGCAATTCTGCCTCAGCCTCCCAAGTAGCTGGGATTACAGATGTGCGTCACCATGCCTGGCTAATTTTTTTATTTCTTTGGATTTTTAGTAGAGTTGGGGTTTCACCATGTTGACCAGGCTGGTGTTGAACTCCTGACCTCAGGTGATCTGCCCACCTTGGCCTCCCAAAGTGCTGGGATTACCAGAGTGAGCCACCACACTCGTCCCACCTATCATTTCTAAGATAAACTTCTACAGTGTGTTTAGAATAGAGGTATCTGGCTGTTGAGGGGAGCAAATGGAGAACCTATAGGTTTTTAGAAGTAGAATATGAAGGAAGGATGACAGATGGAATGTAAAATCATAAAGTGTAATCTCCTGAGTTCATATTTGTTTATGTTGTCATTTCTATTCTTTCTGTGGATTTAAATTTTCTGCAAGATCTTACACAAAAGCCCAATATAGTACATGAACTACAGAAAAGCAGAGCTGCTCTGAACAAGGAAGAGGTGGGAGATCTCAGTACTGGTCCCAGCACACACTTCATCAACCCCAGTCACCTCCTTGGAATCCAGAGTTCTGCAGCTTGAAATCATCAGTTTGGATTTTAAACTCTTTTCTAACATAATAATAACCTAGGAACTTTAATATTTTGTACTAAATTTTAGAATTATTATAAGTGATCTAATATAACAGTCTTTTCCTGAAAGATGCTCAGTAAATTCTCAGTAGAGGTTACTTAGGGGATTACAGGGTTTGCTTGTGGGGAAAATGATAGATACATTTTATTTTCTACCTTCTATACTGTTTGTTTTCTTTCCCTTTTTCTTGCAGTTAGCATTTATATTTTTATGGTTAAAATATTAAACTTTTTTCAGATTTTGGAATTATATTTTCATGAATGGCTTTGTAACAACAGAGACTCAGGTGAAATCCCAATGCCATCACTTACCAGCTGTATGATTTTATCTCCTCTTAAATGCAGGTGGGAGGTGGGGGAGTAATTATAGAATTTTGGGGGTGCTGATCTAAAGTGATAACAATTGTAAAGACTTAGTACTTGGGTATGTAATACATTTTCCCTGCTCCTGCCCACATGACTTTTCTGTACTTTAAATCCTATTATCTTATGTATTATCCTTATATGATAGGAAAAGTTAACTCTAAAGGTTTCCTATATGGTTAATACGTAAGATAATAAGATTTAAAGAATAAATGTAACATAAAATAACAGGATTTGAAGTACAGAAAATCAGTGTACAGTGAATATTTACAGGAACAACTCTATAAATCATAAAGTTTGGTATGTCTGTATTTTCATATGTTAATACTCGTGGTCAAGGAACTAATCATTTTTTAAAAAGATTTTAATGCCCCCACCCCGACCAGCCTCTGGTAACTACCATTCTACTCTCTGCTTCTGTGAGTTCAACTTTTAAAGATTCTACAGGTAAGTGAGATCATGTAATATTTGTCTTTCTGTGCCTGGCTTATTTCACATAACATAATGTCCTCTAGTTTTACCCATGTTGTTGTGAATGAAGGATTTTCTTTTTGAGGTTGAATACTTTACCATTGTGTGTCTATTTATACCATGTCTTAGTCTGTTTCTGTTGCTTATAATAGAATACCTAAAACTGGGTAATTTATAAATAAAAGGTGTTCATTGATTCCAGTGTGGAAGCTGAGAAGTCCAAGGTCAAGGAGCCTCACCTGGTGAGAGCCTTATTGCTGGTGGGCTCTCTGCAAAGTCTCAGGGCAGTCCAGGGTATCACATGCAAGGGGGCTGAGCATGCTAGTCCTCTTCTTATAAAGCCACCACTATCATGATAACCCATTATTCCATTAACCCATTACTCAATTAACCTATGACTCAAACACTTCTTAAAGACCTCATCTCTCAACACTGCCACATTGTTGATTAAATTTCAACATAAGTTTTGGAGAAGACAGATATTCAAACCATAGTACCACATTTTATTTATTCACTTATTTGCTGATGGATGCTTAGGTTGATTCCATATCTTGACTATTGTGAATAATGCCAAGCAGGGTCCCAACCCGTGTCTTTGCTGTGATGGTGACCATGTAAGACAATGTCTGCGTGTGCCAGGGGCGTAATAATATGGTTTGGCTCTGCGTCCCCACCCAAATCTCATCTTGTAGCTCCCATAATTCTCATGTGTTGTGGGAGGGACCTGGTGGGAGATGATTTAATCATGGGGATGGGTCTTTCCTGTGCTGTTCTTGTGATAGTGAATGGGTCTCACAAGATCTGATGGTTTTAAAAGTGGGAGTTTCTCTGCACAACCTCTCTCTTTGCCTGTTACCATTCACGTAAGATGTGACTTACTCCTCCTTGACTTCCACCATGATTGTGAGGCCTCCCCAGCTATGTGAACTGTAAGTCCATTAAACCTCTTTTCTTTCCAGTCTCGAGTATGTTTTCATCAGCAGCTTGAAAATGGACTAATAAACAAACCTTCACACAGATTTTAGAGGATGTATGGAAATGCCTGGGTGTCTAGGTAGAAGTCTGCTGCAGGGGCAGAGCCCCCATGGAGAACCTCTGCTGGGTGGTGTGGAGGGAATTGTGGGGCTGGATCCCCCACACAAAGTCCCCACTGTGGCACTGCCTAGTGGAGCTGTGAGAAGAGGGCTACCATCCTTCAGACCTCAGAATTGCAGGTCCACCAACAGCTTGCACCGTGTACCTGGAAAATCTTGAGGCAATGCCAGCCTGTGAAAGCAGCCACAGGGTCTGTACCCTGCAGAGCCACTGGGGTGGAGCTTCCCAAGGCCTTGGAAGCCCACCCTTGCAGTCAGCATGCCCTGGATGTGAGACATGAATTCAAAGGATATTATTTTAGAGCTTTCAGATTAATGACTTCCCTGCTGAGTTTTGGATTTGCATGGGGCCTGTAGCCCCTTTGTTTTGGCCAATGTCTCCTTTTTTTTTTTTTTTTTTTCCCGGATGGTTTCTCCCTCTATTGTTCAGGCTGGAGTACAGTGGTGCAATCTCAACCTACTGCAGCCTCTGCCTCCTGAGTTCAAGCAATTCTCCTGCTTCAGCCTCCAAGTAGCTGGGATAACAGGCACATACCACCACGCCTGACTAATTTTTTTGTATTTTTAGTAGAGACAGGGTTTTACCATGTTGCCCCAGGCTGGTCTTGAACTCCTGACTTCAAGTAATCCACTTGTCTTGGCCTCCCAAATTGTTGGGATTACAGGAATGAGCCACTGTACCTGGCTGCAATTTCTCCCTTTTGGAATGGGAGCATTTACCCAATGCCTATATCCCCCATTGCATCTTAGAAATAACTAACTTGTTTTTTATTTTACAGGCTCATAGGAGAAGGGATACTTTGTCTCAGATGAGACTTTGGGCTGTGGATTTTTGAGCTAATGCTGAAATGGGTGAAGATTGGGAGACTGCTGAGAAGGGGTAATTGTATTTTGCAATGTGAGCAGGACATGAGATTCGGGGAGGGGCCAGGGATGGAATTATATGGTTTGGATTTCTCACTCAAATCTCATGTAGAATTGGAGGAGGGGCCTGATAAGAAGTGATTAAATTATGGATCATGGGGGGAGATTTCCCCCTTGCTGTTCTCATGATAGTGAGTGAGTTCTCATAAGATCTGATGGTATAAAATTGTATGGCACTTCCCCTATGGAAGTGGAGTGCAGTGGTGCAATTTCTTCACTTCACTATGTGAAGAAAGTGCTTGCTTCCCCTTCACCTTCTGCAATAATTGTGAGTTTCCTGTGGCCTCCCAGTCATTCTTCCTGTTAAGCCTGAGGACCTGTGAGTCAATTAAGTATCTTTTCTTCATAAATTACCCACTTTCAGGTAGCTCTTTATAGCAGTGTGAAAATGGACTAATACAAGTTGAAAGAAAAGGAAGAGCCAGATAAAAATGAGTAAGGGGAACTTGCTCAAAGAGCCAGGAAATCTCAGAAATCTAGCCAATATATATATATATATAATATATAATATATATATGTATATTATATATATAAATTATATATATTTAGATATATAAATTATATATTATATATAATATAAATATATATAATATATAAATATAATTTTTATATATGTATATAATTTTATTTTATTTTGAGATGGAGTCTCTATCACCAGGATGGAGTGCAGTGGTGTGATCTCGGCTCACTGCAACCTCTGCCTCCTGGGTTCAAGTGATTCTCTTGCCTCAGCCTCCCATTAGCTGAGACTGTAGGCATGCACCACTACACTCAGCTAATTTTTGTATTTCTTAAATAGAGACGGCTTTTCACCATGTTGGCAAGGATGGTCTTGATCTCTTAACCTTGTGATCTGCCTGCCTCAGCCTCCCAAAGTGCTGGGATTATAGGCATGAGCTCCCATGCCTGGCCCATGTGTATTTTTTGACAGTACTCAGAAACAACAAAAAGGGAAGGCTTTGTGAAGTTTGAAAAACTGTCTGAACCAAACCTCCTTTTACAAGTTCAAGAAAACAAAATTCATGTAAAAATGATCAACAAAAAAATACTAAGGTCAACTCTTATGTAAAGTTACTACAAAAAAAGTGAATAAAGATCATACTAACCTCCAGAAAGATATTTTTAAAAAACCAGCTAAAGCTATAATGTCCTAGAAAAGCTAATACACATTGAAAACATGAAAGAACAACATACATCAGAATTAGAGAAAATCAGAAATTGAAACAGAACTCCCAGAATTAAACATTTTAAAAAGCATTTGAGAAATAAATATTAACCTATAAAGAACACAAGAACAAATAAATATAACTAATAAAGTCTTAAAAGAAATGAAGGTGAAAAGGAGGGAAGTTTATAAAATGAAAAATAAAGAAATTAAAAAGATTTGAGGGAAAGTGACAAATATTGAAGACAGACAAAGGAGGTTCAACATGTAGATAACTGAAGTCTCTGGAGAAGCAATCCAAAGCCATCCAGGACAGAACTAATATTTAAAACTGTAATTGAAGAAAACTTTCCTGAAATTAACAACATATATGTATTTGAAACTACATTTGAAAGATGTACACACTGTGTACTTTCAAACCAGAACAACCAAGAGACAGATGCTCGAATAAAATTACTGTATTTGAAAGAAAAAGATAAAGTTATTTGGGCATCTAGGCAAAGTGAGAAGGTACTGTCTATGAACCAGAAAGAAGGCTCTCAACAGACACTGAATCTTCTGGAGTCTTTTGATACAGACGACAGAGAAACATGCTTGATCTTGGACTTCCCAGCCCCCAGAACTGTAAGAAATAATGTTTCTTGTTTATAAGCCACTCATTTTGTGTGTGCTTTTTTTTTGTTACAGCAACCCAGTTGGACCAAGACACCAAGTATTTTATATCCAACAAAATTGACCTTCAAGTAAAATGGCATGAATAAACTATAAGCAACATGCAAGAAGTCAGAGCATATTCTTTTCATAAACCCTTCCTAAGGAATCTGCTAGAGGACAAGCTTTCAGACAACAAAAATGACTAAAGATACATATACATAAGGAATTAATGGTAAGCATTAAATGTATATTTGAGCTTTAATTAGGATTAGAATTGTAGAATTGTAAAACTAAGACTAAAGTAGGGTTAAATAAGAAGATTATGGTATGCAATGGCTAGAGAAGCTGACAATTTAGAGTATAACTATAAAAGATGGATAGCATACACAAAAAAATTACCTTTTCAAGAATCAAGAGTGATGATGGTAGTATTCACCATGGTTATTCTGAGATTATTATTATTTGTTTAATGCAAATGAAAGCAAACTAGTAAATTGGGATATTCTAATTTCATCATCCCCTTTGTCCTTGAGAACTAGAATTCTTTACATGGAAGAAAGGAGGTCCTAATGCAATATAGAAGATGTTAAGTAAAAACTATAGCCTGAAATTAAATTGGAAATATTAATATGAACTAATGAAGAAAATATTATAAAGAATAATATTTCTTTAGAGTATTAAAGAATGAAGTATTCTTTACTAGCTCTGTCTATTGAAAAGGCCTAGAAACAGTTACCAACCTAGTAGCAATGAATACCCCTATGCTCATATTGTTATCTTAAATTTTCAACAAAAGAAACTAGAGCTTCTTGGAGAAATGGCTGATTCCAGCTTTGAGGAAGCAAATGCACAGATGTGCCTGGAACATCTTGTCATATCATATAGCAAGGAAACTATCAAAGACTTCTAGAGCCTTTGAAGCTCTTTGCACATGAGAGAGAGAGAGAGGAGAGAAGAGAGAGAGAGAGAGAGATTGGGAGAGACTACTAGAATCTTATCAAAAGAAGCCAGGAGCCACACTGAAGAAGCTCCTACTGGCCAAAGATGGGACAATTTGAGCTCTAATTTAGTAGATGGAAACCTACAAATATATTTAAATTCATGAATTCATGATATTAAAGAAATCTGACAATCAATTCATCATTTTGAAAACTGGGTAAATTAAAAAAAAAAAAGAAGCAAGTATTCATAGTGCCTTTCCTATCTCAGGGTAATCAAATAGTAGGTGAGAGGAAGCATCTCCTTATACACTTATTGAATTAATAAAATTAGAATATGATTTTGCAACCTTCAGTTTATTAATGAATCTAGAAATTGAGCATGGACAGCTGCTAACCTCAAAAAGAGCAAACACCAGACATTATGATCAAGTACCTTTTGATGAAAAGAACACACAACCATCTATAATCTTACAAAAGACATCAAACTTCGGTCATAGGAAGACCCTGGATCAGCTGCCAGCTTGCAGTCAGTACAGAGGACAGAGAAACATGCTGAATTGCCTCATGAATGTGCAATCCCCAGACTCTGAAAAACCTCACAGATCAAGGGCTTAAGTTCTTTAACGAATAATTGTAAGGAAAAGACTTAAAAGGCACATCAAGTTAATACAAAGTAGGGGGCAAGGTGTACCCTTGGAAGATACCAAGAAAAAGAAAACCAACAAAAGTGACTACATGAAAGTCAGGTTAGCAGTTACTTTTGGGAGGAGGGAGAAACGAGGCTGTCATGGAAGTAGGGCACAAGGAGAGACTTCTGGGGTGGCTGGCAGAGTTCTATTTCTTGATCCAGGTAGTGATTACAAGGGTGTTCCCTTTATAATAATTCACTAGTCCATATATTTGTTTTTTGTGGTTTTCTGTATTTATTTTACAACAACAAGCAAATATATATATATATATATATTTTTTTTTTTTTAAAAAAAACCCTTAACCTGCAGTTAACAGTTTTTAAAAAACAAAAGAAGGTCCAAGTGAAGAGATCAGAAGCTATAAAATATTTCATATTGGGTGCAAACTAAACATAAAGCAAGCCAAAACCAAAAGCAAACACCTCCTCCCCCATACCCCTCTTTTTTACTTAAAGAACTGTGTAGGTATCTTCCAAACCAAGGAGAGATTCTTAACACACTCAAAGGGAATATGTCAAAGGAACCGTGGGGCTGAGTTGCAGCGCTGGAAGATGTCTGAAAAAACCTTCCCTAGACAACCTTCCGGCACTAAAACCTTAGCCATGGTTCCGCTGACATCTTCATTTTACAGTCGAGAAAACTGAGGCCCGGAGGCAGCCAGTGTCTCATGCACACTCACAAAGCTAGCATCACCCCCTGACCTAAAGCCTAGCTCTCCGGATTTGGGACTAAGACACGCACCACGACAGCACTAGCCCGCTGATCGCCGCGTGCGGGGGTAACTGGGGCGGTACGGGGTCAGGGCGCGGAGGCGCGGGATCTGACGCTCGGTTTTGCTGCGGGTTCTCCGCTCCGGACTCTCAGGCAGAGCGCGGGTGGGCGTGGCGGGGAAGGGCAGCAGGTCCACTCCCCGAGCGCTATGCAAATGTCATGCAAATAAGCGCATGGGGGATGGAGCGGCGATTTGAGTCTTGACCCCGCAGCGCCGCGCTCTCACTCGCTCGCCCCCGCGTGCGTCCGCTCTGCGCTCTCGCACTTGCTCGCTCTCTCGCCGGGTCGCTCACCCCCGCCCCGCCCCGCCCTGCCCCGTCCCGGACGCGCCTCGCAAGTCCCCGCGCCACCCGGTTGGCAGCCGGGCGCTGAGCGAGTGCTGAGCGCGCGCTGTGCGCCTACGGCCGGGGCGCCCCGCGGAGCGCCGGTGCCCCGGCTCCCGGGCCGCCTTCGCCGCGCGGGTGAGTGAGCCCGCCCCACGCTTTTGTCCAGGCGCGGGCCCTGGGAGTCAAGGCTGTGAGGGTGGGAGTTCTGGGTGGGGGCTGGGACTCCCACCGTCCGTGCCGCCCGACTCCCCTGCTGGAGAGGGGCTCCGAGGTGCGGTGAGGAGTCGGGGCGTAAGGAGACGACCCCAGTGACGCCAGGCTGCACGAGTTTTCTTTTGGGGAGATGAAGTGCTTGCGGACAATAATGCGATTGTCTCTTAGGAATCATCCGAAGGGGGGTGCCTTTGATTAGAGGGGCGGGAGAAGCAGGCCCTTCTCTCAGCTCCCAGACCCTCGCTGGAGGACTCGGTGACGGCCGCTAGGAAGGGGGTGCCACGTGAAGGTCCTTCCAGCCCAAATGTGATTCCGGGAAAGTAGGGCGGGGAAGGCGGCCGGCGGGTGCCAGACTGGCCATCCCAGGCAAAGCTGGGGCGCGGGCTTTGCAGACGTGTTCCTATTCCGTACTCCTCACTTAAGCCCCTCGCCTCGCTCTGCCTCCTTCTCGCTGTGTTGCCATTGTTGAGGGATCTTGTTCGGCGATGACTGCGGTTGGAAAGTTTTGGATAAACTTCTCAGGAGATATGAGCTGTCAATGGTTGAGATAGACCCCTCCCTGGAACTTATGGAACTAAAACCTTTCAAGGTCCAAAGGACTGAATTTCTAGGAGTGGCGTTGCAGATGAGAAGATAGGCTGATGGAGAAATGGTTTCTAGGATTGTTTTTAGATTGGGGTGCGTGTGTGTGTGTGTGCGTGCTTGTGTGTGTGTGTGTGTTTGTTGGGGGGCGGGGCACCTTCTATTTCATAACCAGAAGGAGAAGACCCAGCTCTACTGGAGTCTAGAGGGCGTAAAATTAGCTGTTGTGATTGAGGGAGCTAGGTGGGTGTCAGGAAAAACCTGGGCAGTGGGCATGGTGCCAGGCCTCCTTTCCCCAAGTGCAAAGACCAGAGTATATGCAATGACCTCCCCACCCCACAGCCTTTGAGAGCCTGCCCTGGAGCTGCATCCCCTTTCCAAGTGAGGCTGTGTTCTTCTACAGCTGAATGGAATCCTTTTTGTTAAAATGCACAACTTGTCAATAAATTATTTCCAAATGGGGTGCTTAGGAGGACCATTTGGGGAACCTCGCCCACCCTTCAAAGCATCAGGAATTGACAATGCAAGTCTCTGGGAGAAGTGTAGCGGTGTCTGGTAACTTTATTGGGTTCCTACAAGGCATTTAGGGTTCTTATAGAACTGTTTTTCTCCCTTTCTTTCCCTCTTGCCCTGTATCATCTGTTTTACTTTCTCTTAAAATTCTTGACTTCCTTCTCTCATCTGTGATTCTCTTAGTCTCTTCCCCGCCCTGCACACTGTGGGACTGTGGAGGATGATGCTGCTGGCACCACAGTGCCCTAGGGCAGCATGGAATTTTCCTTCCTGCCCAGAGTGAGGTTACCCCTTTTGTCTCCGAGTCTCAGTGGGCCAGGAGCCTTGGGCTGGGGCAAGTAGGAGCCTGAGCAGTTGGTCCTGGGTCCGGAGTGGTTGGACTCTGGATGCTGGATTGGGCAGTGGGTACTCTGGGGGCATGCACAAAAGCTTTTTTGCCAAGATGTACACAGGTCTGTCCCATTGCTCACTGATAATACAAAGGATGCTGAACCTCATGTGCAGCTAGGCATGAGCTTGGAGAACCACCCCATGGTGGTGAAGCATTTATGCTGGTTCATCTCCAATGTTCAGTTTCTTTTGTATAATAATTGGCTAGTTGAGGAGGAGGGTAGCTGCAGCCTTGTAGATGTTTCTTTGTCTTACTTTTATTTTTTATTTTGAGACAGGGCCTGGCTCTGTTGCCCAGCCTGGAGTACAGTAGCGTGATCTCAGCTCACTGCAGCCTTGACCTACCAGGCTCAAGCAATCCTCCCACCTCAGCCTCCTGAGTATTGGGACTACAGGTGTGTGCTGCCACACCTGGCTAGTTTTTCTTTTTTCTTTTCTTTTTTTTTGTAGAGATGGGGTCCCACCATGTTGCCCAGACTAGTCTTCAATTAATGGGCTCAAGTGATCCACCCACCTCTGCCTCCCAAAGTGCTGAGTTACAGGCCTGAGCCCTGGCACCTGGCCGGAGTAGTTTCTCTTTGTGTGAGATTCGCTTACCCCTTCAGCAGGGTCTGCTTCCCCAGGGGCCAGATCTTAGAGGACACACACAGAGCAAACTAGGCCTTGGGACATTCCTGGTCTAACTGGTAAGGTCAGGTGGCCCCACCTGCTGTCTGAACATGGTAGACAGACAGCTACAGTCACTGCAGAGTAGGGGCTTCTGGCTGGCAGGTGGTGGGAGAGTCTGTGAGAAGTCTTGTCAGAGAAGGAGGTGACCCCAGATGGTGCAGAAGGGAGAAGCATTTGAGTGCCAAGGTTGGGGAAAGGTTCTGGGTCTCTGCTAGGAAGATCTTTACTGTCCTCAGAGGCATAGATTGTGAATGCACTGGGCTCACTGTGTACTCAGTGTCTTTGAGAATCACCTCTGGCTTTTATCCTCAGAATATAAGATGAGCCTAGAGTTTAAAACACTAGTTGGCTTGTCTTGTCTTTTAGGAAGTTCATAAGGTGGGGGTTTCAGAATGCAGTTTTGCTTCGGGATTAGGCAGCCAGTGTCCCATGTGTATGGAGAGTCTTATTTAGTATCTTTCTGAAAACAACACTTCTTGGGAGTCTGGAAACATAAGCCTTCTTAGAAGCCTAGCTGCACCTCTTGTGGCTCAAACCAACCCACACAGGCCGGGAGATTGTTCATTCTTAAAAGCTTCCTGTCCTATCTTTTCAGCAAATGTAGTAAAATTTAGAAACAACATTTAAAAAGTATCCTTTCCCAACAGAAGGCAATGTCCTTGCCCAGCTTGGCCAACAGAGGGTGCATACAGAGGACATGAAGCAGGGCCATTTGCATGGAAAATGTCCATGTGGATGCTCAGGCCTGAGCAGGGTCTATTGGGGGCCTGAGTGCTCAGAATCAAGGAAGCATTCAGCAGTGAACCAGAGTGGGACAGAGCGATGTCACGGTGATGAGCTCCCATGCCATGTGACTTCTGTCTCTTCCCTGTGCTCCCCCCAGCCTCCTGCCCTACAAGCAGGCAGAGTTGGCTGTGCTGGGCAGCAGTGCTGGTACAAGCCACGCCCTCTCCCACCTGCACCGTTCCGCACATGGATTCTCTTTATTCTTTCTTGAGTTTTGGCTGCCCACTTTTCCATTCGTTTGAAGCCAACAGGCTGAGCAAATGCATTCTCCTCACAAACTCAAGGTGGGTGGACCTCCATGTTTGCACTGCAGGCCAGCAGGTGCATCCCTTTTCCTTGTTGTATGCACCTGGTGTGCGAGGGCTGCGGCCCCCAAGAAATTTACTATGACAGCCAGCCCAGTGGGCTGGGGCAGGAGGAGGGCCAGCAAAAGTTGTTCCCTCGTGGGCTGGAGGGTAAGGCTGTGTTTCCAGATGCTCACACGACCTTCTTTTCCCTGCCCGCCTGCTCACTGTGCCTCAGGGTCAGAGGGTGAATGGGCACCCCACTAGGGAGCTGTGGAAATTTTTGTGTAGATCCAGCTTCTCAGATTTCCCATGTTGTCCCCATCCCCCTGCTGTTGGTACTTCCATGTCCCCTTCTACCCTCCCCTCCTCTCCTTCCCTGGGTCTTCAGTGCAGAGAACTCTGGAGATAGAAAGCCCCTTTGGAGACAAAAGAAAAGGGATGAGGAGATTATTTCTTTTTCTTTCAGATCTGCTTCTTGTTTTTTCCCCCTGGCTCTGGGCGCTCAGATCTGATGCTAATTTGTTAATCCAGGACCTTATGGGTTATTTCTCATAATCTTGGGGGGATCTTAACACTGGCAACTTAGGGCTTTTACAGTTGAGGATGCTGTTTACCTTTCCTGTTTTCAGAGATGAGGATTTATGATGTATAGTAGTTCTCCTTCAGGTTTCTGGCAGGAGAACGCAGCCAGGCAGAATGCGATCTTTGGTGTTAAACTTGGGTTCAGTTCCATCTCATTCACTTACTGACTGCGAGTTT
This sequence comes from Ateles fusciceps, assembly GCA_036589455.1. Classification (NCBI taxonomy): domain Eukaryota; kingdom Metazoa; phylum Chordata; class Mammalia; order Primates; family Atelidae; genus Ateles; species Ateles fusciceps. The sequence continues at coordinate 54,633 of JAZHEH010000103.1, forward strand.
TGGGCATGTATTTTAACCTATGTGAGGTGACTTGAGTTTTGTCATCTGACAAAGAGGGCAGTTATAAAAATTAAATGAATATATAAATATAAATAGGCACAAAACAAAGAATAGCTTTTGTTATATGTACAGGGCAGTGTTCTCCAGGTCTATGGAATGACTTATAAATCAACCAGCAAACAATAATGATGTACCTACTTTCTACTGAGCTCTGTGGAGGATTATAAGACAAAGGTGGTATGCCTATGCTAAGAGACTCTGGGTCTGTAGCAAGAGAGCTAACACATAGGAAGTAATTAGAAAACAGGGACAACATGTAATTTCCAAGTTTTGCTAAGAGAATTAAAGGATGGCAAGAAATTCAGGGGCTAGAGTGTTGGGGGAAGGCCTCAAAGATGGGGAGGAGGAAGGGAAGGTGAGCATTTGCCAGGAGAGAGGAAGGCAGGAACATTTGGCTCCCAGGTCTGAAGGCTCTCGGCTCCTTCTTTGCTGGGCCCTGGCACAATACCTTTGACCCTGCAGCGTGCTCCCAAACATGCAGGTGTGCTTGTCCTGAGGTTTATTTTGGGAGTGGTTTTCATTCTGGCCTTGTTTTCCTGCTGCTGCCCAGAACATTTCTGAAACATCTGAAATTGTTTTATTTTACACTCAATCAAAAATAACAAGAAGCAACTGGATGGCCAGAGTGAAAGACCAGGCCCGTAGCAGACTTTTGGTTTTCCGGGGCTTTGTGTTCTCTTTTCATGCCTCATATATTGTAGCTCACATCCTAGTTGTGGAATCACAGGGTGTTAGGACTGAGGGTCAAGTCCACCTGACCTTTGCACTGGATCGAAGAGGAAACTCTGGTCTAAGAAGCCAAGTGGTGGCTGGGTGTGGCAGCTCATGCCTGTAATCTCAGCACTTTGGAAGGCCGAGGTGTGTGGATCACTTGAGGTCAGGAGTTTGAGACCAGCCTGACCAACATGGTGAAACCCCATCTCTACTAAAAATACAAAAAATTAACTGGGCTTGGTGGCAATTGCCTGAAATCCCAGCTATTTGGGAAGCTGGGGCAGGAGAATCACTTGAACCTGGAAGGTGGAGGTTGCAGTGAGCCAAGATCGCACCATTGCACTCCAGCCTGGGTGACAGGAGCAAAACTCCATTTCAAAAAAAAAAAAAAAGAAGCCAAATGGTAAAGCCAGTATCAGCTCAGAGTTCTCATCACTATCTGTCCTGGTGGAGGATGGCGATAGTGTGGGACTCCAGAGAGCAGGTGGGGCAAATGATGGAATCAATGTGTATCCATTCTTCCTGCCTAAGTCATCAGGGCACCTGGATACCAAGTGTCTGTACATACGCATTCCACCTACCCTCAAAGTGTCATTCCTCAACCCACTTAACACCCAGACTAAAAACTTGTGGTGGACACTATATCCTGGGTCAGTCTTGACTGGAATGCACCATCCTTCACAGGAATGTTCACCCTTATGAACAGTCCACACTGCCCCTGGAAAGACTGCTGTTCCCCTTTCCTGGGGTTAGACTAGAAGGAATGTCTTCTGAGGCTGTGGGAAACACCAGGAAGAGGCCCCAGGTTTGGGGTCTAGCTCCTGCACTGTCCCCTGCTATGTGACGTGGTCTCTCCAGCCCTCAGATTGTGCACCTTAAAATGGACAGAGAAGCCCCTCTCTACTCATTTGATGAGGCTGTAAGCAGATGAACACTTGCTTGACACCCTGTGCTTGTGATGCGGTCCTAAGGGTGGTGTCCTGCTAGGCACTGTGCTCCTGGAGGTCACAGGCTGTGGTTGGTCTTGCATCCTTCCTCACAGCCTGGGGCCTGACACACCGCAGGTGCTCAGTGCATCTGGGGTAGAGGATTGGCTAATGGGGTAAATGGATGTGCTCAGAGAAGATTCTAAGGGATTTGCTGTCTGCTGCTCCATGAGAAGGCACTTTGCACTCATTCACCTCTCTTCTTCAGTTATGTCTTCTGTAGGGCTAGGTATAACCTCATTCTAACTTTTCTCGTGAGCTTTAAGCATCTTTCCAGGTAAGTACTGAGTCCATTAATAGAACATGACTCAAACAGATCTATTGCTAACCTTCCCGATTATCCAAGTTAAATCCCCATTTGATATTTTCCTATTAGTGTCAACAGAGTGATCATTTTCGTAATCACTTGGTTGCTAATCTTGTGGAAATCAGTATGTTCATGAGGAAGCAGCAGGTGGTTTTAGAATGTGCCTGGAGGAACACAGTTCTTAAGTTGCAAACTGCTGCTGATTACTACCAAAAGCTCCTGCTTTTCAGTAGTCACTCATGGTATACCTGATACAATTAACACAGTTGATACTGATTTTACCCAATGGCGTGTTTTAGGGAGTTCTCGGGCTTCTTGTTTCGTTTGGACAGCTGCCTAGGGGCTCAGCTCCTCCCCTGTGAGCCTACTGATTACCCCAGGCAGAGAAACACTTGGTTTTACTTTCATGTTACTATTTTTCCTGACCAGGCCATCACTAGCTCACACTTGGAGTATTAACTCTGGCTTCTCTGTGGCCCAAATACATCATACACTTGATTGCTTTGTTGATCTTAAAGCATAGTCTGTGTCACCACCTTCAGAAACCCCCAGTGGCTCCCTGTTTTACACAGGACACCCTTAAGCTGAAGTTCACAGACCTCTGTAATCTGACCTCCAAGTCCAGTCTCACAGCAGCCACCCCCATACTCCTTGATCCACTACATCCAGACTTCTTGTGTCAGCTCAATTTATATTTTCCTGTGTCTCTGACTCTGATTGTGAGTTCATCCTCACCTGGAATATTCTTCACTTGCCTCTTTGATTGACAGGTTCTTCTATCCTTAACTATTTGTTCAGGGAATGAGTTAAGTTCCTGACACCTGTCAGATACTGCCCCCCACAGGCTGCCTCTGACCTTTTCACCCTCAACTTGTCTAGAAACAAGTCCCTGTAAAATTCTTTTTAGAGAGACAAGTCATAAATTATTATGGTATGTTTTTGTCATTTTTGTTTAATTTTTCTCATGCTAAAATTTTATATCTGTAACCACACTGAAAAAAACTTCAAGGGAGGGACGTGTTAATGCCTCTGCTTCCTCATAGCAGTGGTTCCAGAACTGGCTGATAACAAAATCTCTTTGGAAACCTTGTTTGAAAAATAATCTATGGCTCCCCCAGTCCCAGCCCGTACCACCTTGTGGGGTCAGGGAATCTCTGTTTTTACAAAGCTTTCCAGATGATTCTGATGTCAACCTGATTTAATTTTTCACTATATAATTATTTCTATTATTTCTTTGATTTGTGTATTAGGAAGGATTCTTCAAAATTAACAGAAACCAATTCAGGCCAGCTGAAGAGAAAAAAATAAAGGTAATAGCATGATAAAAGGTGGATTCTCATATTTTCTTTATTCCAAATTATAGGCAGTTTAGATTCATATCACTTTATAGCTTCTCAGGAAAAAGCACTTCCTTTCATATAGACAATTTTAGAAAAGTTTCTAAATTACAATATACCTTTATTTTTCAAATTGCATACCAGTTTGTCATCATTATCATAATGAAAATATAAAGATCTTTCTGAACTGTTGTTAGCTATCAGAGTTACATATGATTTCAAGGTGAAATGCTGTTTTTCATAATCTGTGCTCATGATTTTTGAATGTTGATGCATTCTTGCTTTCCTGGAATAAACACTTGGTCATAATGTATAGTTTTTTTTTTTAATACGTTAGTGACTTTGATTTTCTAATATTTTATTTTGGTTTTTTACATCTATAGTCCTAAGTGAGATTGAACTATTAATTGTCTTTGCTTCCCTTGGCCACTTTTGTATGTGCCCACAATTTTGACATTTTTGACACCTTTAGGATTGACAGAATAAGTCTGAGGAACATTAAAGTCTAACAGGGTTTTATCTACATTTCCTTTAGATTAAATTTTGAGTTCTGGCTTTTCTGTAAGTAATATTGCTAAAAGTTAGGTACCTTTTTCTAAAAGTTAACTAGAAGCTTTGAAAAAAATAAATATTCAATATCCACTTGATTATCTGTTGCATATAAATCAGTCACACCAACTTTTCTTAGCTTCGGTGTATTCTGGTCTGGGAAATTTGGCAATTTCTACTGTCTTTTGATTTCATTGTTTGACACACGATAGGCATTCTCCCAGGTACACAATAACTTTTCTTTTCAATGCTGCATCATTAATAGTTTTTCCCCCCCCCAAAGGCTTTCTTTCTCATGTAAAAAATAGGTATAATTTATATACAGTAAAATTTACCAGTTTTAATGTACAATTCTGAACAATTAGTACACAATTATGAGGAAGTTTAGTTCTGAGTTTTGACAAATGTATATAGTTACATAGGCACCATCACAATTGAGGTACAGAACCGCTCCATCACCTCCCAGAATTGCCTTATGCGTGTTTGTTGTTTGACCTTCCACCACCTGCAGACCTTGGCAGTCACTGATCTGCTTTCTGTCCCTGTGTTCTTTCCTATTTCAGAATGTCATATAAATGGAGTCATGGTTTGTAGACTTTTTAGTGTGTCTGCTTTCACTTAACATTAATGTGTTTGAGATTCATCCATGGTGGTGGGTGTATCAATAGATCATTTGTTTTTGTTGCTGAGAATTATTTCATTGTAAAGATGTATCACCATGTATTTACCCGTTCCCCAGTTGAAGGACATTTGAGTTGTTTCCAGTTTGAGGTGATAATTAACAATTCACTATCAATATTTGTGAACAGGGTTTTATGTGAACGTAGATTTCATTTCACTTGGGTAAACATGTAGGATTGGGGTTTCTGGGAGGCATGGTAAATGTAATAGAATACCACACTTTTCCAAAGTGGCTATACCATTTTGCATTCCTGGTAGTAATATATGAAGGTTATACTTTCCACGTCTTTACCAGCACCTGGTGTTGTCAGATTTAAAAATTTTAGATGTTCTAATAGGTGTAGTTTTATCATATTGTGTTTTTAATTTGAATTTCCTTGGTGACTAATGATGTTGAACATCTTTGTACTTATTTGCCAAACATTTGGTGAAGTATCTGTTTAAGTCTTTTGCCCAAGTTTTACTGGATTGTTTGTTTCCTTATGATTGATATTTGAGAGCTCTTTATATATTTTGGACATTAATCTTTTATAGGGTGCATGTTTGGCAAATATTTTCTTGCTGTCTGTAGCTTGTCTTTTCATACTCTTTAACAATGCCTGTTACTGCATAACAGAAGTCTTTAATTGTGATGAAATTTAATTCATCAATTTTTAAAAATGTGTTATGCTTTTGCTGTTATATCTAAGAAATACTGACCTAATGTGAAGTCATTAAGATTTTCTTCAATGCTTTATTCAAGATGTTTTATAGTTTTAGGTTGTACATTTAGTTCTGATCCATTTTAAGTTAATTTTTATACATGATGTAAGGTATATGTAGATTCTATTGTGCATATGAACGGCCAGTTGTGCTAGCACCACAGTGAAAAGATGATCCTTCTCCTAATGAATGGTCTTAGTACCTTTGTTGAAGATCCGTTAAGCATCTATGTGTGGGTCTATTCCAAGTCTTCTGTTCCATTGATTTATGTGTTTATTCTTTCAATAATACCACACTGTATTGATTATTGTAGCTTTATTGTAAGTTTTGAAGTAAGGAAATTTGAGTCCTTCAACTTAGTTCTTTCTTTTCAAAATAGTTTTGGCTATTACATATTTTTGGCCTGACATATAAATTTTAGAATCATATTGTTGGCTTCTACATAAAATCCTGCTGGAAGTCTGACTGGTATTGCATTGAATCTATAAATCAGTTTGGAGAGAATTGACATCTTAACAATGTTGGGTCCTTGAGTACATAAATAAGCTATGTTTCTCCATTTAGGTCATCATTGATTTCTTGATCAATATTTTGTAGTTTTTAGCATATAAATAGTGAACATATTTTGTCATGTTTATAGCTATCCATTTCATGTTTTGGCACAGTTTTAAACTGTACTTTTAATAAAATTCTGTTTTCCAGTTGTTCATTGCTAGTATTTATAAATATAATCGATTTAGTATTTTAATGGACTTTTAAAAAACTTAAATCAGAATAAAGTACACCAAAATATGTACTTGCAGAGTTTGAAAATTTAATGTGATTAGTAGCTAGCTAAATCTAATGTGTAACTTAAACGATTAAAAGACTGGAATATAAAATCAATTTACAGCCCTCATCAACTCGTAACTATTTCCCTGAGCTTTTGTTTGTTGATTTTTGTTTGTTGATTTTTGTTTGTTGAAGTCTTTTTTGACCTTTCTAAACTGACTTATTAGTTTTAGTAGCTTTTTTTCTAGATTCTTTGAGATTTTCATCATAGATAATCATGTCATCTCTGAATAAAGGCAGTTATATTTATTCAATCCCGATTTCTTTGTGTTTATTTTTCTTGCTTTATTGTGCTGGTTAGAATTTCCAGTAGAATGTTAAACAGGAGTGGTAAAACAGACATCATTGCCTCATTTCCAATCTTAGTTGGCAAGTGTTGAGTCTTATATCATCTTGTGTGATATTAATCATAGTTTTTTTGTAGATGCTTTTTATCAGGTTGAGGAAGTTTCCTTCTAGCTTGCTTAGATTTTCTTTGTCCTCATCATGAATGAATAATGATTTGTTCAAGTGCTTTTTATGGATCTATTGAGATAATCATATTTTTTTTCTTTTGTTCATGAGTTGACAAACTTTTTTATAAAGGGCAGTCTGAGAAAAATAAGAAATATATGTTTGGTCTTTATTTTCAGTTGCTGGCCTAGAGCTTCTAAAACTCTGGGAATTTCCTGAGTGAGAGTGGTGAGAGGAATATCTTTGGTTATTCATAATAACTACCTTTGAACCATCCCTGAGTTTATGCTGGTGAGGTGATACTTGGCGGGTCCCTATATAGCTTCAGGATGGGAACTGATTGTCAGAGGAACCAACCATGTAATTAGAAGGTTGAAACTTTCAGCACACCCCACCCCAACATCTAGGGAGGGGAGAAGGGCTGAACATTGAGGAAGTCCCTAACAGCCAGTGATTTAATCAATTATTCCTATGTAATGGAACCTCTGTAAAAATTCCTAATCAAAGGGGTTTGGAGAGCTTTGGAATTGACTAAACACACTAAGATGCTGGCAAGGTGCTGGCAGTGCCTGGAGAGGGCATGCAAGTTCCACACCCATTCTCGAATACCTTATCCTATGTGTCTCTTCCATTTGGCTGTTCCCAGGTTGTATCCTGTAAAATAAACTGCTAAATATAAGGAAAGAAGTCTCTCAAGTTGAATAATCAATGTAACAAATTATCAAACCCAAGAAGGGGGTCATGGGAATCCCTGACTTACCATCAGTTGGTCAGAAGTATGAGGGGCCCAGGACTTGTGATCAGCATCTGAAATGGAGGCAGTCTTGGGGACTGAGCCCTTAAGCTGTAGGATCTAACACTAACTCAAGGTTGATAGTGTTAGCATTGAATTGGATTGTAAGACACAGCTGGTGTCTGGAGTGAGACTTGGTTGGTATGAGGAAAGAAACTCCATATAGCTGGGTCTCAGAAGTGTTCTGGGAGTTAAAAACAGGTTGTAGTAGCCAGATAACAAATATTTTAGGTTTTGTGGGCCATAAGGTACTTTATTCAACTCTCTACTCAACTCTCATAAATCTCCTCTACTCAGTGATTCAGCTCTGCCATTGTAGCATAAAAACGGCCACAGACAATAGATGGCTAAGTGAATGGATGTGGCTGTGTTCCAGGAACCTGTATTTATAAAAACAGGCTGCAGGTTGGATTTGGCCTGCTGGTCCTAGTTTGCCCAGTTGTAGTTTGCTGATCCCTGCTTTAGTCTATTGATACGTGGAATTACAGTGATTGAGTTTTAAATGTTTAACCAGCCTTACATTCCCAGAATAAACTCCACTTGTGGTATATTATTAATCTTTTTATATATTGCTGGATTTGGTTTACTCATTTCATTGAAGTTTTTTGTGTCTATATTCATGAAAGACTTTGATCCAATGTCTTTGTCTGGTTTTGGTGTCAGGGTATATTGGTAGCCTTATGAGTTGGGAGGTATTCCTTTCTCTTCTATTTTCTGGAAGAGTTTGTATAAAATTGTTATTTATTTCTGAAATTTTTGGTAGAATTTACCAGTGAACACAACTGAGCCTGAAGTTATTTTGTGGAGTGGTTTTCAACAGCAAATTAAATTCTTTAATAAATATAGGACTGTCCAGGTTATTTGTTTCTTCTTGAGTGATTTTCAGTAGGTTGTATCTTTGGGGTAATTTATTTAAAAGACAGAATATTTATAAATGTTCATAATATTAACATATCCTTTTAATTTCACTAGAAATTGTAGTAATGTCTTGTTTTCTATTCCTGATATTTATAATTTGTATCTTCTCTTTTGCTCTTGGTCAATCTGGCTAGCAGTTTGTGAATTTTATAGGTTCTTTGAAAGAACCAGCTGTTTGTTGGTTTCACTGAGTTTTCTCAATGGTTTTTTGTTGTTGTTGTTTCAAATTCATTGGTTTATCTGCTTGTTTGGGTTCAGTTGCTCTTCCTTTTCTAGTTTGCCAAAGTGGATGCTTAGATCATTGATTTGAGACCTTTATTCTTTTCTGATAATAGAGTTCTCCTTTTCTGGGACAGTTGGGTTGGGAAAGGGAACATGGAGGCGTAGAACCAGTTTTCCTACCTCTAAGCATTTATTAGGAGAGCTTTAGGAAAAGCCGTACCAGCAGAGAGCCCTGAGGCTTCTGCCTGGGGGGTGGGACCAGTGGGAAGGAGGCAAAGAGTCACACCATGGACTGTTTTCTTCATGGGAAGCAGTGGCCTGGTCTTCCCACCCTGAGAGTCTAGGACCCTAATGCTCTTCTGACTCCCAACACGGTTTGTAGGAAAGAGAGGAAAAGGAATTGGAGTTGCTGCGGTTTTTTTGGATGAAAGGGTTCTCTCCTAATAGTTTAGACCAGGAGTGGGTGAACTTTTTCTGTAAAGAAGCTGATACAGATAGTAAATATTTTCAACTTTGCAGGCTATACCATCACAGATATTCAGCTCTGCCATTAGAGCATGGAAGGAGTTGTAGATAACATGTAAATAAATAGGCATGGATGTGTTTCAGTAAACCTTGGTTTACAAAAAATAGACAACAAGCTGGATTTGGCCCATGGGCAATAATTTGCCTACACCTGCTTTCGTCTGCTAATGTGGTGAATTACATTGATTGATTTTCAACTGTTACAGATAAATTGTATTCCTTAGATAAATTCCACTTGTTTTAGAGCATCTGGTCTGTACTGGCCCTGTCTTTGTTCGTCAGCTTGTGTTGTCACTGAGCCATGAGCTTCTCGGGGGTAGGGCCACAATAAGGCCATCTCTGATCTCCTGTCAGGTATATGGTGGGTGGCTAGTGAACCTTTGTGGCTGGGTGGAAACACCTGTGCAATTCAGTGGTACTCTGCTGCAGCTTCCTTTTTGGATCCCCCCAGGAGCCTAGAAGAAATGGAGGTTGTGTGGAGGAGCTGGGCTCAAGTGCTGTCAATGCAGGCCCCAGGCTGATCCTTCATTTTGAGACTATTTTAGAAATATGACTCATGTTTGGTCTGTGGGGTGTTACTGTCTAATTACTCTGTCCTTTTTCTGGGGATGTGGTTGGCTCTATAGCTGGCAGGCTCAGGAACTCAGGCCTTCAGGTGCCAGCCCAGTGCTGGTGTTCTAAAAGGGCTTGATTGACCCCCTTTCCACGACCATGGCTTTCTAAGTCCTTTTATAGAGGAGTGTGCCTGTGTGTGGGAAGGGGCATAGCAGGAGGGGCCAGGCCCTTCTGGCTACTAAATGACCTTCATGTCTGTGGAGTGTGAACTAGATAAAGCCATGTGACACGGCATGACAAACAGATTTTGCACAGGTAGACTGCATTGTCCATCTCAGCCACTTTTCCTATTTGATTAGGAGAGCTGGGTGGTTGGTTGACGGGAAGGGTCTGGAGCTAACAGACCTGGGTTTGAATCCCAGCTCAAGAATGTATTAGATGGGTGGATCTGGGCGCGTTAATGAACTACTCTGAACTTCATTTCACTCCCTTATAAAATGGAGATGTAACAACCTCCCAGAATTGTTGTGAGGGGTATGTTAAGTCCCTCACTTTCTCTCCTGGGATGAGAGAGGTAAGCAGAGTGATGGACAAGAGAAGTGCAAAGCAAATTGAAAACCTCCTGGGGGGATCCATTTGCAGACTGGGATATGGAGAGGGTGTGCCATTTTTTTTATCTAGAATATTTCTGAGCTGAAAGGCAGGGAGGGGGTGATTTAGAGGGCGGAGTCTCTGATTCTGCTCTGGAGCAAGACCACCAGGTCTGGGTGATGGCTTGGGTTGTTTGGGTCTCTTGTCTTTCATTGTTCAGCCAGGTTCACTGGGATGGAAACCTGGAGCTGTGCCAGTCCTGGTTTAGTGGAATCAGTTGCATAATTTCCTTGGATTTAATGGGAAAATTTAAGGCCCCTCGGACCTGTTGATAATAATAACTCTCCTTATGACCACCCAGTGTGGGAGGAGTGAGGAGAGTCACCTCCAACTGATCAGAACACCCTCACCTTTTCATGTGTTCTGAGGTCTCTGCTTTCCTCTTGCCAATGTTCCAGACCCCTTTGCACAGCTGTTAGGGGTTGAGGACCCTGCTTTCATGCAGAGAGTCCATGAGTTAAGGGCACTACTGCTCTGAGGCCACCCTGCTCACCCTAGACTTGAGGCCTCATTGCTTTCTGAAACAATCAGACCAGGGCTTTTACTGTAGAGCTCATACAACTTGTTAAGGATCAGGAACTAGATAAAATTCCACTGTTGTCAGCCTGAGATAATCTTGTGTTATTGAACCTGTAAACAGTATTGAAACACAAATCTTATTGTGACACCCCTGGTTAAAGACAATGTTAATCCCTACTACCTAGAAGACAAAATTTCAATTAGCCAATGTGGCATGTAAAATAGGCTGCAATTAGGCCTGCCACATAAAACATTCCATTATTATTTTGCCAGAAATACTTCTCATTTGGATGATGTTTTACAGTTTACTTGTTTTCACACAATTTGCGTTTAATCTTTGTCAATCTTACGAAATTGTTCTTGTTCCCTTTTTGTAGTTGGTGGCCCAAAGTTTAGGGAAATTAAAAGGAACTTGTCCAAGATCAGATGGCCACAGTAAAGTCAAACTAAGCACAGGGTAGAAATGAATGCTCACTTGCTACTTCCTCACTATATGACCCTGAACAAGTTTATTTATCTATAAAGAATGAGGGCTAATAAAACTAACTTGTAAAGTTTCTGTGAGGATTAGATGAGAGAATCCAAGCAAAGTGCTTGGAGAAATGCCTGGCATGTAGTAAGTGCTCAGAAAATGTTGGGTGTTATGTTGATGCTCTCTTTTAATTATTCCACAATTAATGTTTCCAGTTTTTAATTCCACTATTATGAGTAACACTTTATAATTATCTTTGTCCAAAAAGTTTATTTTTTCTGTTGTATTATTTCCTTGGATTATATTCCAAGAAAAGCATTATTAGGGCAAAAGATACGATCCTCTTTTTTGCTTTTGTTCCATATTGCCAGCTAGCCCTTTAGAAGGATGGTTCCCATTTAAAAGGCTGCTACTAGACCCATGAGAGTGCACTCTCTCCCATAGGTGGTACTTTCATGCAACCTCTCAGCCCATGAGAGGGCCTATACCAGTCATTTATCAGTCATTGAGGGTTATAATTACCACCCTCCAGAAAGACCAACAGATCCTAGACTGGTTGGAGCTTAAACCTTATAAACTAGGTTGTGCCTCCAGCAAGACAGGACCTGGCTAATCAGCAAACTGTACTAAAAACTCTAGAAATGGCTGACTTCTCCCCTCACTTTCTGCAGGACTCTGTGGGAGTCTTTGCATGTGCACAGCAGGTAAATATGAAGGAGTGGTGTTGGGGGAGGCAGGAGCTGCTTATGAACTGAGGACCTGAGGATTGTAGGGAGGAAGACTGCATGGGAACCATGAGTGGCTTCAGATTTTTTATGTAGGAGAGTGTAGGTTTGTTTGGGCTGCTATAACAAAGTTCCACAAGCAGGTGGAAAATCATTTCCTCACGGCTCCAGAGGCTGAAAGTCTGAAATCAGGGAGTCAGACACTGCCAAGCTTTCCTCTGGAGGTTCAGAAGGATCCTTCCTTGACTCTTCTGGCTTCTAGTGGCTGCGAGTCGTCCTTGGCATGCCTTGCCTTGCATGTCTATCACTCCAGTCTCTGCGTCCATCTTCACATGGACTTCTCCCCCTCTCTGTCAGTGTATGTTGACATGACATCCTCCTCTCTGTGTCTGCGCCCAGATTTCCTCCTGTTTTTTTTGCTTGTTTGTTTGTTTGTTTGTTTTTAGGATACTAGTCATTGGATTAAATCCCACCCTAATTCAGTATGACTTCATCTTAACCTGATTATATCTGCAAAGACTCTATTTCAAAACCAGGTCACATTTACAGGTACCAGAGGTTAGGACCTCAATAGGATTTTTTGGGGGACACAACCCACTACAGATGGACTGGGAAGAGAAAATGGAAAGTGTCCATTTTTCACAGTACAGACTACACTGTGAATGGGGCTGTTGGTGGAGAAAATTGAACAGTGGTAGTGCCACTGGTAAAAATGCTGGACAGTTGTCTGGAGCCAGTGATGTTTCTGTTCTTGGTCTCCCCCAGCCCCACTCACCCTAAGGATTTGTCATAAAACTAGTCACTGATAAGGATTAGGGACTTCTAGCTGGGTTGATGCAGCCAAAGGAGAAAGATCCTAGCCCCCGAGGGAAAGGGGTGTTCTGGGAGCCAGTGGGGAGTTGTAACACAGGACTGGGCAGACATGCAGATCTCAGGTTAAGTCTCAGGCTACCTGGAACACCATGGCCTCAGTTTCCCCACTGAAAGGTGAGGAGGGAGGGACTGCATAGCTTCTGATCTCCCTTTCTGTTTGGCATTACATAATTCTAACTGGAGTGGTAACAGTTTAGAGACACCCAGTCTCCTTGACCTAGGGTTGTCCTGAGGTCTGTCTGGGCGATGAGGTGTGAGCAGCTGATATGGGTGGTACTGAGGAGGGAACAATGTGGTCTTTCCCAACCCCAGGTCTTTCCAACAAGACTTTATTCAAGTCACCTCTCCACGAGGCCTTTCCTGGCCATCCTCTGTAAAGTTTTAACCTCACCCTGATAGTTCATGTCCCCCTCGTTCAGTTTTATTTTTTCTCCTTATACTTATCCCCTATCCAGCATGGTTTATATTTTACATATTTTCCTCACTAGTTGTCTGTTTTTTCCACTAAACAGTAAGCTCCTTGAGGGCAAGAATTTTTATCCAGTTCTAAAGTAGTGCCTGTCACATACCAAGCCCTCCATACATATTTGTTGAATAAATGAAGGTGTGGTAAACTTGATAAATGGGATGAAAATTTAAAGAGGGTTTGCCAGTTATAGTCTTTGAGAGGTCTCAATCCTCCTTGGCTCCTGCACCCTAGCCAAGACTGCCCAGGGTCCTGCCATAAGTAGCACCTATTTCTGCAGGGTTTGTTTCAGTCATCCATTGCTGGGACAAAACTGTCCCAAATAGGGGCATAAATAGTGGCATAAGACAACAATCATTTTGTTATGCTCTGGGGTTTTGTGGGTCAGAAATTTGAATAGGACATGTTGGGGATGGCTTGTGAAGACCTGAAAAGCTGAGGTGGCTTAAACAACTAAGGGCTGGGATCATTTAGAAGCTTCTTCACTTAACCATCTGGCGTCCAGGCTGAGACAACTTGAAGGCTGGGCTCAGCTGGGATACCTGGAGCCAGAGTGCCTACATATGGCCTCTCCATGTGGCTTGGGCTTCCTCACAGCCTGGTGACTGGGTTCCTGGAGCAAGTATTCCCAGAGGGAGCATTCGTGAGGGCCAGATGGAGATTGCCGGGTCTTTTATTACCTGGCCTCAGAAGTCACATGGTGTGGATTTTGCTGTACTCTGTTGATCCAAGCAGCCATAAACCTGCACCTTGAAGAGAGATTTTGAGACCATGTTTTAAAACCACCACAGGAATCTTACCACCTTCTCACCAGTCCTAATCTGGAGTTAACCTAAAGTAAAATCTGCCACCTTCAGACCAGGACTTATGGGGAATTTATACCTGTTCTCTTCCTCACTCTTCACTAATTGAGCTTCTTCAGGACAGAGTCTGCCATGTTTATGTTTTCTGAAGCACCTAGCACATTATCTGGCACACAGTAAGTACTAAGCATTGTTGGCAAGCAAGTGAATGAATGCACAAATACAGAGAACGGGTGTTTTCTATGGCTGGCTTAGCACTGTTAAGTAGCTACAGAAAGACTTGAAACTCCTATCTATTAAGGTCAAAGTTTTCTAACCAGTTTTCATTCATATTCTGCACTGCCAAAAGCTCTGGGTTAGGAATAGATTCCTGTGGAAGAGACATGAGTATGGAGATAAAAGTCGTATGGTATGTTAGGGAATATTGGTAATCTGGTTTGACTTTGGACAAAAGCGTGCACCTGTGCAACTCAAGCCCCTTTCAGGATTTGACATTACCATCATCCTACAGAAAACTTTTATATTTCTTCCCAATTTCTGTCCCCCACTCTCCAGAAGCAACCATTGTTCTAATATTTAAGGCACAGATTTGTTTTGCCTCTCCTAGAACTTCATATAAATGAAATTATACGGTATATACTCTTTGGCTTAATGTTTCTTTCATTTGGCCTGTTTTTGAGATTTATCCATGTTGTTGTGTGTATCAGTCAATTCCTTTTTATTGCTGAAGAGTATTTCGTCTATGGCTGTATCACAGTTTATTTATCCGGTTTCCAGTTTTTGGAAAAAAGTTGTTTCCGGTTTTGGGTTATTCTGAATAAAGCTGCTATGAATATTTTTGTATAGGTCTTTTTGGGTAGACATATGTTTTCATTTCTCTTGGGTAAATATCTAGGAGTGGAATTGGTAGGTCTAAAGATGAGGCTGTGTTTAGTTTTGTCAGAAACTGCCAAAGTGTCTGCTTCCACATTGATACACCTATATTTCCAGTGTATCAGAATCTAGTTGCTCCACATCCTCATCAGCATTTGGTATTGTCAGTCTTTTAAATTCCAGCCATTCTTGTGGATACTGTATGGCAGCGTCCTATTGTGGTTGTAATTTGCATTTCCCTGCACATAGTAAGCACTATTATGTGCCTATTGAACATTCATGTATCTTTCTTTCTGAAGTGTTACTCAAATATTTTGCTCATTTAAAATTTTGAGTTGTCTTTTTATTATTGAGTTGTAGGAACTTTTTATTCTGAATACCAATTCTTTATCAGATATGTGATTTGCAAATATGTTTTTCTAATTTGTAGCTTGCCTGTTCATTTTCTTTCTTAAAGTAGAAGTTTTACATTTTGATAAGGTCTAATTTGTGTTTCTTTTTTTTTGGCAAGGCTATTTTTTTCTGTGTCCAAATAAACTTTTACTAACCCCCAGATTACCAAGATAATTGCCGTGTTTTCATCTAGAAGCTTTATAGCTGTAGTTTTTATGTTTAGGTTTGTCGTCCATCTCAAATTAATTTTTGTGTATAGTGTGAAGCAGTGATCAAGATTTCTTTTTTTTTTCCCCTCTGTGAATATCCAGTTGCTCCAGCCCCATTTGTTGCAAAACCACCTTCCTTCTTGTTAGGTACTGTTTTTATTCTCTTACAGATGAAGAAACTGAGACAGAGCTGGATTAAGTAACCACACCTGGCAGAAACAGATCCCGGATTTGAACCCAGGCAGTCTGGATGCAGAGCCTGTATTTAAACCATTGTGTTATAATATCCCTTCTCACATGGATGACAGGTTTTCAACATGAATGCAGGCAGCTCAGTGTAGAGCTCTGGAAGGGAATTCAGGAAGAGGAAGCAGGGGAGTTCAGTTTGGGATTGAGCTGGGGAGACCATGGGATACCTGAGTGGGCACATTGGGGAGAAGATAGAAAGAAGGGAAACACTTGGAAGAATAAGTAGGGGAGAAGGGAGGTGGAGGCTGCTGAAAGAGGTTGTTATTAAGTCTTACCTGGATTGCACCTTTTTTATTTAGCATCAGGGGATTGGTTCTCTGCCATGGCAATCCTGGTCTAGAAGAGTTGTGAAATAGGCAAGATCCAGCTAGTCTAGATCTTTTGAATCTAGGTAGTAAGGGTGACATGAGCAAGAGTCATAAAGCCAGAGAAGATAAATAGATTAAGTTGGGGTAGGGAAAGTCAGCAAACTTCACGTTAAGGATGCCTACTCTCTGTCAGACAGAGCTGACTTCACATCTTAATCCAGGCCCTGCAGCTCACTCTGTGATCTCAGGCAAGTTACTTCATTTCTGTGCCTCATTTTTCCTCCTCTGTAAAATAGACATGACACCAACCTCAGTGAATTAAAATAGACAATGGATTTAGGGCACTTAGAATAGTATCTGGCACATACACTCAATAATGGTATGTCAGCTATTTTAAGATTCAGTATTTTACGAATGTGGTCAGGGCCCAGAATATAGTAGACCCTCAGGAAAACTTGCTGAATACACAGATGAACTCTAGTGACACGCATTCTCCAGTTTAAATTGTGTGACTGTGCAGTCTTAGAACAGATGTTGATGAAGTTAGAGTAAGAAGCTAGGAGCATGAGCTGAGCTGGTCTCTAAATACTCAAGGTGGTGCAGGAAGCAGCCCAGATTCGTGACATTGAACCAGCATGGCCTTAGAGCCTTCCTTAGGCAGGGCACTGACTGCTGGCTCAGATTCCAGTGGAGCCCCCATGGGCCTGGAGCTCTGGAGTGGGCAGGGAAAATGCTCCTGCTCCAAGTAAACAGAGAGCTCCCTGACAGTGAGCATGAGGATACCCCTGCCTGCGGAAGGGATGGCACCTCAAAGTGTGTTTTTGCCCAGATGGACCACAGATACCCATGCCTATCCCTGGTTTTGATGACTACGTCCTGAAAGATCTAGCTGCATTTCTAGAAAAGCCCATTTAAATGGAGTTTGTAGGATTGACATTTTGAGTCCAGTCCGCTCTCCATATGGGCAGGAAGCAGAGTCAATTAAGTACTTGTCAAGTGCCTGCTGGGTATCTATTGAGACTCTGTGCTGGGTTAGGACACTGTTTTTCTGCCTACCAGGAGCTCACAATGTAGTTAAGGAATGACACACACAAAGAGGTATGTGGTACCTGCCAGATGTAAATGGCCAAGACAGCTTGGCAGAGTCATACGGATAAATGCTTTCTACAAGGGTTGTCATACCAATGCTAGACATTCAGGCCCTCCGGCGTCTACTCCAGCTCCAGTACCTTCTCCCTTCCAGTAGTAATAACTGATATCTGAGTGTTCACTGTGAGGGCAGCACTTTAGAGCTGTTAACTCAGCTTCTGCTTATCATGACCCCCTGAGGGGAGCTCTGTTAGTACCCCCGTGTTTCAGACGAGGGATCTAAAGGACAGACACCTACAAGCTTCCACAGGCACATTGCTGGTGAGCGATGGTGCTGGGTATGAACCAGCTGTCTCGCTGCAGAGTCTACCTTGGTAGGCCCTCGGGGCTGCTTGGCTAGTTTCTTTCAAATATAGAGCAGGAAGGAGGATTATTGACATTTTCTTTCATGATTTCAACATGCAATCACAGTGTCCAACCAGTTTTTACCTAAATATGGCCTCCTGTACATTTTGCCCTGACACTGGCTCAGCTAAAGTATTCTTAATTTCAGAAGAGGAGGCAACAAGACAGAACTGCTGTTTTTATTGCCCAATTTAGACTGTCTCAGGGCACAGCTCTGAGGATAGGCACACACTGAGCACTTTAACAATCCATGGTAAGGTGACAGCATCTTGGGCTCAGACACAAGAATTATTCTCAGACAGGGCTTTTTTCAGTGCCATAAATTTAAGCAGCTGGAATCCTTTTCCATCCTATTCAACCTCCTGAAGTGAAGAATTTTGCCTTTTATTGGGAAATCTACATTTCATTGTATAGATAGAACACTATGTCCTTGGCTCCCTGATCCTCTAGAGAAGCTGGGTCTTTATTTTATTGCAGGTTCTGGGTGTTGTAAGGCTCAAATACCAGAAAGTCTCTTTCAGCATGAGAAGCTGGAGACGCAGCAGTGCCCTGATCAAAGAATTCGAGAGGCCAGCTGTCCACCCCAGTGCAATGCAGGCCTTGTACAGGGTGTGGGGATAAACCTCAAGTCTAGGAGACAGTGATGCTGGCTGCTCAGTAGCATGGCTCCCCCTACACCTCTGGTCTGGAGCCCTATGCCTGGCCTGCCAGGGCGTGAGCGCTGTTCTGGCATCTGCAGAATCGAAAGAGGGTATTTTAACCAGCATAACAGAAGGCATCATCCCAGTCACTGATGTCCTTCAAAATAATCTTCTTCGGAAAGTATGTACTTTTGTTAGTGATGATGCCATTGCTCAAAATGTTTTTGGAATTTCACTTTTAGAATTGTGTTTAGTTTAGAATCATGCCTTTCTCCTTCCTTCTGAGGGGGAGTTTTTTTTTTTTTTTTAAACTGCATCTGAAAATATTAAAGAACACATTACTTAAAAATTTATATATGTATATAAATTTTTGTTTCTGTTACCTAATGGGGGAAATTACTGGCAGCAATTTGATACCCACATGTTATCAGAAACAGATGGTATCAGTCATTTAAACTTTTATGAACCTCATGGGTAATACATGCTGTTTCATTGTTAATTTGTGCTTACTGCTACTGAAGTTGGGCATGTTTACATGTACTTCGGCTATATGTGAATTGTTTGTTCTTGTCCTTGGCTCATTTTTCTATTAAACTATTTGTCTTTTTCTCCTTGAGCTACAGAAGCTCTTCATATCATAGTGGTATATGGACAGTCTTTTTAATATCTTGTGTTCTCTTTGATTTATGTTCATCTTTTGAATATAAATTAGATTTTTTTAGTGGAAATGCATGGATTTTGGCTGATTAAGTCAGACTGAAGTGACTTCAGCAATGTTATTTCAGTACCCATGTCTGGAAGGACTTAAACCTGTCACGGTCTTAGAGTCAGATGTAGTCAGGAATAGACAGACTGTGCTGGAGGTGTGATTACAATGAGTAATTGATTGACTAGTTGAAAAAGCCCATGAAAACTTCATGTATACATACCTGGAACATTTTAACTTAAAACATATAATGTTAAACATTTAGTTGCCAAACTTTCACTGTGGGACCCAACTGGGTTTACTAATGGGAGCCTATATTATCTTAGTTGTTTGCTCTATGCCTGTAAGGCATTTTCTACACATTCCAGTTTGAATCTTTTTAGTGTAGAATGGAATTTAGGCTCTTTGAAAGCCATCAGAATGCAGAACTCTTTTAGTTTTTATAATTTTTTCCTGTTTTTTACAGTTGCCCTATCCAAAGCTAATTCAATAGCAATTTTTAAACAATTCATCTCATCATTTAACTTTCACAGAAACAGATCTTTTATAGTCACATTTAATCACTTTATATACTATTTAAATTTTATGTAAATTTAGTCGTTCAATTTCAATGATAAATACAATGGGCATAACCGGTGTCGGGGACAAGCCAGCTGACTCTTGGTAAGCACACAGGCTCACCTGGAGGGGCAGAAGTGTGCAGGTAGAGTAGAGAACTCGAGAATGACCTCCTAGCCCTGGGCATTCAGCATGCTGTGGCATCAGTTGGTATCTGATATGGGGGAGGGGGAAAGCAATGGCGAAAAGGGTGATTCTGGTCAGTGGAGGTTATTTTTGAGGGCTTCTGCTCTAGCTAATATTTATTGGGTGACTACTATGTGCCAAGTATGCTAAGTGCTTTTTCTGCATTATTTCAAATGTTTGTAAGAATATTTAATCCTTACAACATCCTATGGGGTATAAGTACTATTATCTCCATTTTTAGATGAGAAAGCCGAGAGAGGGAAGTTTTATGTTTACCTAAAACACATAGCTATTAGTAAGTGGCAGATCCAGGATCTGAAACCAAGCAGAGGATGTACTCTAAACTGTTATAGAAATAGTCTCATAGTAAAAGCTGGAAAAGACAAATATAAAATCTGTATGTGTACATAAGTAATTAGTTAGAAGAGTTTGGGAGGGTGGGATTGTGACAGGTCAACGCTGTATTTTGACTGATGAAAGGGCCATGCACTTAGAATTCTCCATATATTGTCTTCTAAAGGATGTCTATTCAGTCTGAGGAAACAGAAGCGTTCTTGGTACACAATAGGTGACCAAGGAATATTGATTTAATCTGGTCTGGACTCTCCAACTAGAATTTCCAATAAGTATGTTAGCAGTACTATCAGAAAGGAGTGAATTAGAGGCTGTGTTGGTGTTGTCTGAAGACCTGCATCAAATGCCTGAAGGCTTCAGGAGAGGCAAACATGAGCTCTCATATAAAGGAAGGACATACATATTAGTTAAGGCAGGAGCCTAGACCTCAGCCAGGTATCATTTATTAACCTACTGCTACATGGTCTAGACCCTATTTTGCCTTCTGGGGACCCAGATAAACAATATGTAGACATGAAATAACTCAGAGGTGGATGGGATGTATAAGAAAGCTTCTCTAAGAATGCTACAAACAAGGCAGTCAGGGCATTCTAGGAGAATATGACTTAAGACAGATACAGGTAGTATCAACTGTGAAGAAACTATCCCAGATAGCCCAACAGCAGGTGCAGAGGGGAGTATGTGTGTTGATCACAGGCCTATGGCTATCTCAGGCTGTCTGGGGACCTAGGAGACAAAGGGAGTGGGTGAAAGGTTAGAGTCACACTTCTGGAGAACCTAGTCCAATTTTCCTTTCCTTAGTACTTTGAGACCTCTCCCACTCTGGAGACCTCTCAGTTCTCCCAAGTTGCACTCTGCATTTTTCTCTTTATGATACCATTTTCAGGGCCAAGGACAATACCACAGGTCTGGGCACTATTGCAAGTGATAAACATAAGGATGACAAGCTGATAGCTCCCAGAGCCTCTGTAGCAGAAGCAGCAGCAAGACAACTACCAAGCCTCAGGGCACTGAAGAGGGTCCAGAATCCAATACCAGTGGGTATCCAAAAGTCCTTTGTCTTTTGGTTTACATTATGCCCATGGCTGAGAGTCATCAGGCCATAGGGCCCAAGTGCAAATGGGAGATTGAAGGGCAATGGAAAATTAATATATACAGGCCAGGGTGACAGGCCCAGTGTAGGTTATTAGGCTGGATTTGCCCCAGGATTGAAAACTTAGGGCTATAGCCCATGACACACAATTTTTTTAATACCAAAGATCAGGTGTCCTCATTTTGCAATTATAGAAACAATATGCATTTGGGAGTCATATCTGAATTCTAGTCTAGCCTGTATAACACTTTGAGAAGACACTGAACTTCTCTGAGCCTGTTTCCCATATTGAAAAATGAAGATAACATTGCCTCGTTTGTATGAGTAGCTGATGTGAAGATTAGGTGGGTATATAAAATGCATTGTAATACTTAAAGAAGGTCTCCATTAAATAAAGCCTGTTGTTATTTAAAAGTATTCAATAACTATTTGAATGGGTAATGTAGTTAAATGGAAAACTGGCTGTGTTAGGGTTGACTTGGCAAAAGCAAAACCAAAAAGCAGCACACATACGAAATAACCCCTGGTGGTTAGCATTGAGGTTGATGTGCCTCATTCAGCCTGGTACCCTGGTGAGACCAATTCTGGGCAGATTCTAGTGGATGCACAAACGCGAGGGTTGTAGTATTGTGTTACAGAGGAAAATGTTCCAGTTGGAAACTAACTTTCTCCTTTCATACTCGCAGGCAACAAAGGATTCCTTTCCAGGTAAAGAGGAAGAAAAGCTACATAAGCATCATAGATTCTCCATTTGTTGATTCCAAACTAGGTGTTGTCCCTTTATTTGTCCAGTAACTGAGTAAGAATAACATCACAGACACTGGAGACTCAGGTGCCCAGGCCCTGGTGTACCAAGTTCTGTTCTGGAAAGAATAGAGTTGTGGTTTTGAGATACAAACAAGTTGCAGTATTCACTATTTCCTCTTTTCATCTCACTCTTTCTACCTGAAATGTTTACACTTGAATGAATGGAAAAGATTATATTAGTCTTTAAAATTCTTGACAAAGTCCTCTGTTCTAGGTGGCTTGATCAGTGATAGCTTTGGTGTAAAAGGAGGAGGACCCAAATCTCTAGCGCAGGTGGTAGTGGTGGCAAAGGGCAGGATCAGGGTCTGTTTGCTTTGGTTATCATGCTTGTCTTTTGGAGTGAGAGGCTTTGGAAAAGTGAAGATGCTTCTGTGGCAGAAGTTAGGAATGGCTGACATTCACAAATGAGCCCCTTCTAATTTTGTTTTTATTTTTTAATTGCTTTTTTAAAATTTATTATACTGTAAGTTCTGGGGTACATGTGCAGATCATGGAGGTTTGCTATGTAGGTGTACATGTGCCGTGGTGGTGGTTTGCTGCATCCATCACCTCGTCATCTACATTAGGTGTTTCTCCCAATGCTATCCCTCCCCAATCCCCCTACCCCCTCCTACTCCTCCCCTAGCGTCCCACCCCCAGGCCCCAGTGTGTGATGTTCCCCTCCCTGCGTTCATGTGTTCTCATCGTTCAACACCCACTTATGAGTGAGAACATGCAG
This sequence comes from Ateles fusciceps, assembly GCA_036589455.1. Taxonomy (NCBI): domain Eukaryota; kingdom Metazoa; phylum Chordata; class Mammalia; order Primates; family Atelidae; genus Ateles; species Ateles fusciceps. Next base: position 77,364 of record JAZHEH010000103.1, read on the forward strand.
TGTTTGGTTTTCTGTTCTTGTGTCAGTTTGCCGAGAATGATAGTTTCCAGTTTCATCCATGTCCCTGCAAAGGACATGAACTCATCCTTTTTTGTGGCTGCATAGTATTCCATGGTGTATAAGTGCCACATTTTCTTTATCCAGTCTAACATTAATGGGCATTTGGGTTGGTTCCAAGTCTTTGCTATTGTGAACAGTGCTGCAATAAACATATGTATGCATGTGTCTTTATAATTGAGTATTTTTTCTTATAAATTTGTTTAAGTTCTCGTAGATTCTGGATATTAGCTCTTTGTCAGATGGGTAGATTGCAAAAATTTTTTCCCATTCTGTTGGTTGCTGGTTCACTCTATTGATAGTTTCTTTTGCTGTGTAGAAGCTCTTAAGTTTAATTAGATCCCATTTGTCTATTTTGGCTTTTGTTGCCATTGCTTTTGGTGTTTTAATCATGAAGTCCTTGCCCATGCCTATGTTCTGAATGATTTTGCCTAGGTTTTCTTCTAGGGTTTTTATGGTGTTAGGTCTCATGTTTAAAGCTTTAATCCATCTAGAGTTAATTTTTGTATAAGGTGTAAGGAAGGGATCCAGTTTCAGCTTTCTACATATGGCTAGCCAGTTTTCCCAACACTATTTATTAAATAGGGACTCCTTTCCCCATTGCTTGTTTTTGTCTGGTTTGTCAAAGATCAGATGGTTGTAGTTGCGTGACGTTCTTTCTGGGGCCTCTGTTCTGTTCCATTGGTCTATATCTCTGTTTTGGTGCTGGTACCATGCTGTTGTGTTTTCAAACTACATTACAGTAGCCTTGTAATGTAGTTTGAAGTCAGGTAGTGTGATGCCTCCAGCGTTTTTTCTTTTTTTTTTTTTTAGCTTAGGATTGTCTTGGCTATGTGGGCTCTTGTTTTGGTTCCATATCTTGTATTTATTTTTTTTTAGAGACAGTCTCACTCCATCACTGAGGCTAGAGCAGAGTAGCACAATCATAGCTCACTGCAGCCTCCAACTCCTGAGTTTAAGTAAACTTCCCACCTCAACCTCCTGAGTACAGGCTCATGCTGCAGCCTAGGTGGAGGATGAGACCTCATTTCTTAAAAAATGAGGTCTTAAAAACTACAGGCTCATTTCTTAAAAACTACAGGCTCATGCTTTAGCCTAGGTGACAGGATGAGACCTTGTTTCTTAAAAAAAAAAAAACAAAAAACAATGAGATCAGGTATATATAAAATAAACATAAATGAAAAATATGGCTATTGAAATAAGGATACAATAGATGGGATACACTGGAAACTGGTTATCATTGAAGCATGAGTTAACAGATTGGAAAATAGTACAGAGTTTAGCCTGGCTGCAGCACAGAAACATAAAGATGTCAAAAACATGAAAGAACAGTTTAGAGATATAGAAGGTAAATTTCAGGCTTCGATTCAAATTATTTAACAAAGCTACAGAAAGAGATTAAAAGAATGAAGGTGAAGCAATATTTAAATAAATGAATAATAATTTTCCAGAGTTGAGTGACAACATGAGTTCTCAGATCGAGTGTCTCCTGATATTTTGAAAGCTAAATAAAAGTTAACCCACAATTAGACATAGTGAAACTACACAAACTGCTTTTCTTTTTCTTCAGAAAAGAGAAAAAAGAGCAACTTAAAAATCAGAATTAAAATACAAGTTATGTGTAAATAAATGACATACTGACAGGTGTTTCATCAGCAACAAGAGAGGTAGAACACAGAGGAGTAACTTTATTGTGTTGAACCTAAAATACTATACTAGATAAACTATCCCAGGAGAATGAGAGCAAAACAAAGACCAAGAGTATAAATACAAAGACACTCACTAAAGTAACTATTTAAGGATCTGTTTGGGGTGTTTATTTCTTTTTAGTTCCCATTTCTATTTTAGATTCGGTAGGTACACGTGCAAGTTACAAGGGTAGGCTGTGTGATGCTGAGGTTTGGGCTCTATTGATCCCATCACGCACAGAGAGTAAACACTGGACCCCATAGGAAGTTTTTCAGTCCTTGCTCCCTCCCCCTTCTTTTGGAGTTACCAGGGTCTATTGTTCCCATAAAGAATATGTTTTAAAAATAAAAAATTAAACAATGAAAAAAGATATACAATGTAAGAGGTAACTGATAAAATATATTTTTATTTAAGTGTTAACTATGCAAAAGATTCATAAGTATGCATGGTTTTAAAAACATGGTTACAATGAAGACTAGGCAACAATAGCAAGATGGTGCAGATTATTTTGGGGGGGATATGTTAAAGCCATATTCAGAGTCAGGAAGATAATAATTATAGATTTTTTAAGAAAAAACTATAGTCATCAATTGTACCAAGAGGGTTAGGCTGCATTACTAAACTCAGTTGCCTAAAATAAACACTATCTTATTTAGCTTCCAATTCTTTGGGTTGGCTGGGCAGTTTTTAAAATCTGGGCCAGCTCAGCAGATCTTGACTGGACTCTGTCATGCCTCTGTGGTCAGCTGGCGACTGGCTAGATGATCTAGGATAGCCTCAGTCACATGTCTGGATGTTGACTGATGCTTGGATGTCTTAGTTCTCTTCCAGATTGCTTCTTATCTTCCAACAGGCTACCTTAGGCCTATTCACATGATAGTCCCAGGTTTCCAAATGCAGCAAGAGAGCAGGACTTACTGTCCAAAAACTTTTTAAGCCTCTGCTTATGTTACATGTGCTGACATCCTGTTAGTCAAAGCATGTCACATTGCCAAGCCCAGACTCAAGCAGGGAGAGAAATAGATTCCACATCTTGATAGGAGGAAAAGAACTTATGGGTGTTTTTGGAATCTACCAGAGTCTGCTCTTTGGCCACATTTCTCATGCATGCAAAATGTGCTAATCCTCATGCTAGGCTCTCTGTCTTATTTATAGCATCAGGTTGGAAGTCTGTGATCTCATGATCTTATCACATTCAGATATGAATGAGGGTCCTCAGCTGTAGCTCCTTGGATATGGCATCTCTTGATCCAGAATTTAAAATGACAAGTCACCTGCTCCCTACACCTCCATCATGCAGTGATGAGACAGGGGCAGAATAATTTGAATAGATATTTCTCCTCAAAAAGGATAAAAACAAAAGGTACATAGCAGTCACTGGTCCATAACAAATCAAAATTCCCCTGGGGAAAATGTTACCAGGTTCTCTAATCCAGGGCCATTCCTTCTCTCTCTGGGATGTCTTCCCAGTCTGTTGTTCTCCAAGGCTCCTGACTCCATTCTCTGGTATTGTGGTTCTCCCCCTTAATTGACAGCTGAGTTCCTTTCTCATCTGTCTTCCTGCCCATGGATAGTTGAGGGCCCAGAAACCTCTTTGCAGCTTAATCAATTTTAGTCCCTTCCAGTGCAACAGACAGTGCTTTGTTGGGATGATTTTCCTTTAAATGTTGTGGACTTTCTATGTAACAGGCTATGGCCAAACTCATTGTATAAAAACTACACCCATGATTTTTTTTTCTCTAGAGTTATTCAGTGATTTGGGATTAGGCTTCTGTCAATCCTTAAGATTCTTAGGAGGTTTTTGACAAGTTAAGGTATGCTAGGTACTTTCTAAAATCCTCCAGAGGCCTTAACAAATGATAATACAACTAAACTCTTAATTTGCTCTTTTAAGGCTTTCTTTTACTCTGAGAATCTTTTACTCAAAGGTTGTCAAATATGGGAAGAATGGAGACAAGGAACAGTTTTATTTTCCAACACTGTAAATCCCGGACCTTCTATATTCCATCTTAATTCTTTTTGCAAACCGAACATTTCCTTCTTTAGCTCATCTTTAGCTAAAGTCTGCCATACTTTAGCATATACAGTTAAGAGTTCCCAAATGACATTTTGAAATTCTGTCTGGAGATCTACTTTGCTGTAACTGGGAGTTCACTAGGGTCTTTCCTTTTTGAAAATCTCTTAAGTTACTGGGAGCTTTAGTTTTACCAGTCGTTCTGTCTAAACCCAACATGAGCCATCATTTTGCCAGCCTGCTATAGCAGTTTCTTCTCCATTTCTCCAGCCATTGCAAACTGTTTCCTTACTGCTTTTCTCACCACTAGAATAGCCTCTGTTTCAAAGCCAGAACCATGTTATATTTTTTCTTATGGCACCACCCCACATTTGAAACCCGCCACTGTAACAGTTAGCTTTTACTGCATAACAAACCACCCCCAAATTTAGAAACTTAAACCATGGCTATTTTTATTTATATTACAATTCTT